>SJYX01022128.1:39960-140418 GCA_006410675.1 Oreotragus oreotragus | reverse complement strand
AAAAGTCAATATGTCTTTTGTGTTCTCCACTTAGCGTTCATAGTGTAGCCCCTGGTTTAGAGAAGACAGATGCCTCTAATTTTCTACTGTTCTCCTAAAGGGCGATCTTTCTAATTCCTTATGCTACATCTGTCAGGCTGCATTTTGGTGGTAAGCAGGGCTGGGAAAGCTGGCAGGGGGCTCCCTTTCTCTCTGGGGAGAATTTACCGGCCAATCTGGCTATTGCCTTCTTTCCTGGCCACAGTCTGGTAATTTCAGCCCTCAGCCAAACAGGTGGACAATAGTAGCAATGAAATGAAGATATTCACGTAAATATCACTGAGCAAATAGATGCTCAGCTGAACTAAAAGAAGGGAAACAAGACGGGAACACGATATTAACAGCTGGAAAGATAATTTGCCATATTAACGACTTTTCCTGGCAAGCTGTTCTTGGGAGGACACAGATCCAGGATCGAATTCATTTTCTTGATCAGTGGAGCTGAATGCAGAGGTGACACCTGGTACATGAAGCCTGATAAATCACACATCGTAAATCACCTAGCCCTGATAGGAAAATCCTCAGTGCTCACAAGAGATGCTTTTCTCATGGAGGACTGGCTTTCAGTAGGATTTAAATAGTCTTATCCTCATTCATTACATTCTTGAGAGCCTACTATGCACCACTTTGTTAGGTCCTGAGACTAAAAAGATAAAAGGGCTGCAGCCACCCATCTGTGACTGTAATCTATCCAGAGAGGTAGAGTTGTAATTCAGCTAGCACAGGATGGTGGAGACCTTGCTAGAAATGTCCACAGTGGGAGTACAAAGGAGGAGGTGGTCAGGTCTTGCCCTGGCCTGGGAATCATGTAGACGTGTCATTAAAGGAGGTGACGCCTGTGAACAGTAATGAGCTCAACAGAGATGAGCAGATCAGTCTGAGCAGAGGAACCAGCAAGAACGGAAGTGTAGCTGTCCACTCTTGAACTGTCCATCAAGACAAGGACAGTCAGCTTGACCTGGAAGAGGAAAGGGTCAGGAGCAAGAGGATGTGGGGGTCCCACAATATTCAACTTCTCTGATAGACCGTGGACGTCTTGCTTTTGAATCTCGAGTGCCTATCCCATTATAGTTATCAATAAATACTTTTCACATGAATGAATGTATGAAAGGTTGCGAGAGGTTCCATCCCTCCTTTTTCTTCAACCAGGCATTGGGAAGGGTTGGATAAAAATGTTATTCTCAGTAACCACATAATGTACACTAAACGTATGTCAGTGCTCTTGGTCCAGATTAGAGCGATGACTGAAGGCATGTTGCGTGCTAGATTTTCTGTTGTTCTGTGCTGGGGCTTTGTAGTATTGGCTATTAGCTGTCCAGAAAACTTGCTGATTGAGTGAAGTTAAGCTTATTCACCTTATTACAATAAAAGAATATCAAATGAGTCTCCATAGTGCATTCAAAATTAAAGGTAAAGAGTGATGACTAGTGTTATTTAGGGTGCATGATCTTTACCTTAGAACTTACAAGATGGGGAACTAATTGAGGATGGACAGAGTTACAAAGTCCCTAACTTACTATGGTTAAATTGACCATTTTTCACATCAAAATGGTGGGAAAGTGAATCACATTCAGTAGAAACTGTAGTCTGAATTTTAAATTTTGATCTTTTTTCAGGCTAGTGATCTGAGATATCAGGTCCCAGTCAGCCACATGATCATAAAGGTAAACAATTGATACACTTAAAACCATTCTGTACCTGTTCAGTTCAGTTCAGTCACTCAGTTGTGTCTGATTCATTACCACCCCGTGAACCGCAGCATGCCAGGCCTCCCTGTCCATCACCAACTCCCGGAGTCCGCCCAAACTCATGTCCATCGAGTTGATGATGCCTTCCAGCCATCTCATCCTCTGTCATCCCCTTCTCCTCCTGCCTTCAATCTTTCCCAGCATCAGGGTCTTTTCAAATGAGTCAGCTCTTCGCATCAGGTGGCCAAAGGATTGGAGCTTCAGCTTCAACATCAGTCCTTCCAATGAACACCCAGGACTGATCTCCTTTAGGATGGACTGGTTGGATCTCCTTGCAGTCCAAGGGACTCTCAAGAGTCTTCTCCAACACCACAGTTCAAAAGCATCAATTCTTCGGTGCTCAGCTTTCTTCACAGTCCAACTCTCACATCCATACATGACCACTGGAAAAACCATAGCCTTGACTAGACAGATTTTATTGGCAAAGTAATGTCTCTGCTTTTTGACATGCTGTCTAGGTTGGTCATAACTTTCCTTCCAAGGAGTAAGTGTCTTTTAATTTCATGGCTGCAATCACCATCTACAATGATTTTGGAACCCAGAAAAATAAAATCAGCCAGTTTCCACTGTTTCCCCATCTATCTGCCAGGAAGTGATGGGACCATACGCCATGATCTTAGTTTTCTGAATGTTGAGCTTTAAGCCAACTTTTTCATTCTCCTCTTTCACTTTCATCAAGAGGCTCTTTATTTCTTCTTCACTTTCTGCCATAAGGGTGCTGTCATCTGCATATCTGACCTGTACTGCCCTTCTGTTTTTCACTTTCAGTACAGTATTCAATACATTGCATTAGATAGTCAACACTTTATTATAGAATAAGCTTTGCCTTAGATAATTTTGTCTACTATAGGCAAATGTGAGCTTCCCAGGTGGCGCTAGTGGTAAAGAACCTACCTGCCAATGCAGCGGACATAAGAGATGTGAGTTTGATCCTTGGGTTGGGAAGATCCCCTGGAGGAGGGCTTGGCAACCCACTCCAGTATTCTTGCCTGGAGAATCCCAGGGCAGAAGAGCTTGGTGGACTGCAGTACATAGAGTTGCAAAGAGTCGGAGACTACTGAAGTGACTTAGCATGCACACACGCATAGGCTAATTAATGTAAGTGTTCTAAGCAGGCTTAAAGTAAGTGAGGCCAAGTAATGATAGGTTAAGTGAACTAAATGTATTTTCAACTTATGACGAGTTTACTGGGATGTAACCACAGAGTAAGTTGAGGGAGATCTCTAAAAGCTTTTGATTGGTATATCATTAGTGAAAGATCTCATTGATACTGTTGATCTTGAGCACAGTCTGTTTTTCAGGAGAAGGTATTTTTGAAATAAGCAAATAATGTGGGCTTTTTTGGTCTTATCTCAGTATTGTTTAGCACAAAATCTAGTAAAATGTGCTTTGTTCCAGAATTGTGGACATGGTGACAGGAAAGTATGCTGGTTTAGTTTTCAGCAGGTTCCAGCACACAGGCAGAAATGCACATGTTGTGCCTGATAGTCATTCACTTTTTCATTCTTTTATTACATCCTTCTTTATTTTTATGCGTTCACTTTTTATTTCATTTGTAAAACAAATGTTTGTAGAGACTATCAGATTAAAAGTAAGTGTATCTTAAGGCTTCAGGTGTGGAGCTAGGCAGTAAGGAGTAAAAGAATGGAAAAAACCAAGACTGCATTTATAACATGAACAGAGTCAGTGAGCTATAGAAGATCAGTTGCTATGGTGCAGGAGACGTTAGTATTTCTCAAAGTGGGGTCATAGACCACCTAGGCTGCTCTGTAAAAAAAATTTGTTTTATTGTGGTACTAGCTCCCAACATGAGGCCTACACGCTCCATTTATTTGTTTTTCGGCTGTGCTGGGTCTTTGTTGCTGCATGTGGGCTTTCTCTAGTACTGGCGAGTGGGGACACTTTTCCTTATGGTGCTCGGCCTTACTGTGGTGACCGCTCTCATTGCTGAGCACAGGCTCTAGAGCGTGCAGGCTCAGTAGCTGTGGCACGTGGGCTTAGCTGCCCCGAGGCATGCATGTGTGAGGTCTCCTCGGACCAGGGACGGAACCCATGTCCCCTGCATCGGCAGGTGGGTATTTAGCCACTGGACCGCCAGGGAAGGCCCGATCTGCCTGTCTTAGATACTCTATATACTGTCAGGCCGAGTCATGCCATCTTTGCCTCTTGGTGACTGTTTTATTTACCTAGCAAATTGTCCTTAAGATTCATCCATGGCATCATGCATTTCAGAAGTTTCTTCTTTTTCAAGTCTTGAATAGTACTGTACTGCATGGAATACACAAAGCTGCTATTTTAAGTGTTCGGGCTCCTGAGCACTAGTTGAGATATACTGAGTCAGAATTTCTTGGAATGGGGCTCAAGAATTTATATTTTAAAGTCTTTCCCAAAGTTCTCATGCTAATTTACTTTTGAGAACTACTAGTTAACACCATGAGAAACGCTCTGCTTGTTGAGATCATTATAAACTTCGTCACCCTAATAAAGTGCAAATAATTGTTGGAAGAATAAATGAATATGACTAATTAGGGAGGAGCAAAGATGAAAGGGCATTTCAGAGGTCAAAGTCTAGAGCAGCGGTGTCCCTGAAGAATGACTAGAGACCGGTATATCTGCTATGCCCTTGAAATACCAAGGTATCATTTTCCTCTTCTTGTTCACATCAGGATGAGAATTCATTTTATAATTGTCTCCGCAGGCCATACAGTTCTCATGGAAATCAGCCATGGGACATGGTGTCCCGGCTCTCCTGGTCAGTCGCCTAATCGTACGTGCATGAGAAATGTCATGTTTCTCCCTGAGGTTAAAATGAGCTGGAACAGCCTATATGAGTTCTTTTTTTTTTCCTTTTGATCTAATTTTAAGAAAATCTCTTTTTTTTTTCCCACTGAATAATTCAAAAATTTTCAATTTGCATGCTTCAAGTTTCCATTGAGCCTTCCATTTTTTCCCCCTCCAAATCACATAATTCTGGAGCACTTTCCATGTTTTTATCTCCTAGGCCATTCTCCAAAGAACAAGTTTGAAATGTAGATAAGCTACTGCATGGCAGAGCATGAAAAGTACCGGATTAGACGTTCTGGTTCTGGGTGCAAGCCTCACTGTCTCACTAACCTACAAGGTGCTCTTGAATGAGTTCCTTTATCTGTGAAGTTTGCTTTTTCTCGCTTTTCTTTTGTTTCTGTCAGTCGCTAAGTCATGTTCTACTCCTTGTGACCCCACGGACATCAGCATTCCAGGCATCCCTGTCTTTCATTTTGTTCTGGAGTTTGCTCAAACTCGTGTCCATTGAGTTATGGTAACTCTTCAATGAGACAATATATGTAATATGCCTAATTTTATAACTGACATGAAATAAGTGGCTAATAAATATAGATTTCCTTGCATAATAGGCATTATTTCTTTTTTAAAATATTTATATTTATTAGCTTATTTGGCTGTACCTGCTGGCACATGGGATCTTTAGTCGCTGCTTGCGAACTCTTAGTTTCAGCATGTGGGATCTAGTTCCCCAATCAGGAATTGAACCTGGGCCCCCTATATTAGGAGCTCAGAGTCTTAGGCACTGCACCCCTAAAGAAGTTCCTTAAGTGTACTTCTTTATGTATGCAACCCACATCACTTCTGAGTTGGGAGACTGTGCTTATAGAAAACCATTAGTGATCAAATTTTTTGTTGATATGATGGGTGAAGCAGTTTTGATGGTGATCAGAGGTGTGTGTGGTCTGGGGCAGCGTTTTACACAAGATCACCTGGGGATCTTATTAAAATGTAGAGTCTAAATCTCAGGACTGAGCTTCTGTAGTTCATAAAAGGATCCAGGTGATGGCAGAGTTTCTAATTATGGATCAGCTTCCTTCAAGAGCTCTCAGGAGGAGCCTGGATGTGTTTTGGGTGTGGCAGAAAGAGGCCAGATGCACAACCACCCCATTCACCCCTTCTGGACAGTCCAGGGCACCTGGACCCCCTTGCCAGGAGGGCCACTTGGCTGGAATCTGGCCAGTGGAATCTGGAGGGAGTAATATATTTCTGACTATACGATGTCCCGTGATACTCCTTCTCTCTCTTTGCTTATCACTGGGCTGTACATAAAGGATCCAGTGGAGAGTTCTCCAGAGTGTCTGGGGCTGGTATCATCCCAAGACAAAAGAAGCTGTGATCCCAAGACCAATACAGAGAATGCCTCTTACTGCTTGGATTGCCAATGTAGCCAATGACCCAAGTGAGAAACAAAACTTTGAATTAGAGTTTCCATCTTTTCCAGGTATATGAAACTGACACAATATTGTAAAACAACCATACTGCAATTTAAAAAACAAAACTGTGGTTGCATTAGCCCACTGGAGTTTTGATTGTTAGCTACACTAGCTGGTTTAAATTCCCTGAGTGGTCCAACAGGTGTGCTAAGCTATGCACCCCCTTAGTCCTGGAGGTGGGCAACACGGGCAGCTCTTCCTGGTCCTCTTCTCCCAGCTTCATGTAGCCTCTTCTGCCAGCTCCACTGTGTCAGACTAACAGTAACAATTTTCCGTGTGCCATAACTTGAGAAAGTTGGAAAATGCTTTAAATAAAAACAGTTTGGACTCAAGTATTAGGAAGCCCTGGCATCCCCCTCTGAGCACCTCCATCCATCTACATTACCTCCCTCTGCCTCAGTTTTCTCAAGTGTCCCATTCCACTTTAATGGGACCATCTTGTAAGCCAAATGTGAGAAAACTCCAGTACGCTTGGTAGTGTCCAGGAAAAGTGGGTGCAGACTGATGGTTTGATGGGAGCAGAAGAGATTTAGCCATAGGCACAGCGCAGTGGATGGTGGAGGCGAAAGAGCAACCAAAAGACTCATGGGCTTGATTCACAAATGAGAAATGGAACTCACTTGGAGAAATCAGTCGGGTGTCGCAGAACATTTACGGGTCCCTGCTCCTGGCAAGCGTTGCATTCGGCTGATGCGCCCTCGTTTACAACCTCAGCTCCCAGAGCTGGCCTGCGCTGTCCATCTTCTTCTTCCCATGATTACAAGCAAGGTTGCTGCTGACTTCCTGATGGAATTTTTCAATTCTCTTGAATGTTCTGGGATAACAGATTTTGTTCTCAACCATCAGACACCCTGGCATTTAGTTGAGTTTCGGTGATATCCTTGTAGGTAGAATCACTCAGGGATGGTTTCAAAGGCAGAGACGGATTTCATAGACATTGTAGAGTCATAGCCTCACAGTACTAGGAAGCTCTATGTTTGACCTCTTCATTTTACAGATGAGGCCCCAGACGGGAAAGTCACCTGCCTGGATTCATCCTACAGTGGCACCAGACTATCTCCTGGTTAACCACAGAAAGCAATAATCATCCCATCTCTTTCTATGGACAGCAGTGACCACCATGATGGATTCTTCAGTGGCTGTGTATCTTATAGTTCTCACTGTGCCTACCCAAAAATGTACTCCCTAAATGCTACTGAGCAGGCTTTCCAGGTGGCGCAGTGGTAAAGAATCAGCCTGCCAGTGCAGGAGAGGCTACAGACACAGGTTCGATCTCTGGGTCAGGAAGATCCCCTGGAGAAGGAAGTAGCAATCCACTCCAGTATTCTTGCCTGGGAAATCCCATGCACAGAGGAGCCTGGCAGGCTACAGTCATGAAGTCGCAAAAAGGCAGAAACAGCTGAGCGACTGAGCATGCATGCATTCAAATGCTGCTGAAATTAAATATCTGCTTTTATTTATTATAAAGCAGGTCCTCTCAAGTAGATATCATGAAACATTTATGGGGCTGTAAGGGGAAAAATATGTACGACATAATATTGAGTCAAAGAGGAATGTTTCTGTTGACTGATTTTTGCTATATAAACTTTAGATGTGTTCTCATTTAACTCTATACAGGTTATTATTTTGGAGATTATTTGAAGAGGTGAAGTGGTATCATAAAATGAAATAAATGATAATGTAAAGATCACAATAATGTAGAGGTCTACAATAATGTAGAGATTGGCTATGAAAATTTGCTTGCAATTTGGGACTTTGGATTTCAAGATTGGGACTTGGGGGACAAAATTCTTTATCTACCTATAAAAATGTACTCAGTTTGGTATGACAGCCCTTTTATTAGTAAGCAAAAGCAGGGAGTTCTTCTTTCTTTTCTTGGGGAAAGCCAGGAATTGTGGCCTTTGAGGAATAAGCATCTTTTGTTTTTGATAACTGAAAACAAATGATCTTTCCTTATAAGTCCATGGGAAAGAAACAAGCTTTGAAACACAGAGTCCACATTACCACAAAGAACAAAGAATTAGAGTCTAAATTTAAATTTAAAACGGTGAGTTGGCACGTGGAAAGAGCAACGGGTCCTTAATCCGCGGTTCTTCATCTTTTCTGTAAGACAGTTGCAGTTCCTTCCAACTGGAACATTCTAGGATTGAAGGTCAGTGAGCAGGTAAGTGATAGCACAGTAAGGTGGGTTTTCATTATAGATGGGGGCCCACACAGACCTGGATTTGATTTCCCCTTCCATTGCTTGCTGAGTAGTCTTGGGTAAATTGCTTAACTTCCTTGAATCCAAAATCTCTTTTATTTTTCTTAAAGTGTAGGGAGAGAATTATTATAAAAACCTGTCTTGTAAGGTGATTATAAAACTCAGTAACAGAAGGTTACTTTCCTAAATTGGTACTGTATTATGGAGTACCTAATAAATGGTTTGTGCAAAGTCACAGGGAAGCAGTCTATGCCCTTGAACCCAGTTCCTCTGCCTTCCAGTCCACTGAGCTTTACATTGTGCTTAATTGCCTTTAGATGATTTTAAGAACATCAGAAGTGACACAAATTAAGGGTGTTAAGAACTTGCTGAGGAAGTCTTTGCTCACCCTGCTGTTTTATCTGCTCTGGTTCAAGCCCTAAGCCTTGCTCACCTCTACTCTTGCATTATTTTCCTCTCCAGTCTTTCTTTCTCCAGAATCTTTGGTTGTAAATCACACTCCATCCTGTAGCCAGAGTCATCTTCCTAAAGTGAATCTTAAAGGTCACTCCAGTATGTATATGACTTCCTTGGCTTCCTTTCAACCAGGAATAAAGCCCAAGGTCTTTGTTGGGGTGTCTCGGGCAGGGTCTAATTGGAGGACAGAGACCACCCAAATATTTAATAAAGAGGGCCTTTGATCCAGGGAATTCGTTAGAGGTGACTGCATTGCTGAAAAGGCAGACAAAGGACAGAGGCAACCCAAAGGTTAGTGATGGGGGCACCAGCACCAGCCTGAGGCCAGAGGGACAAAGGGCTCAGGGACCAGGGTAACCCGAAAGCTGGAAACATCGTGGGAAGGTCAGTCTGATGATGGAGGGAGCTATGGAGGAGACTCAGCCACAGCAAGATATCACATGAAGCAGAGGATAAAGGGAAGAAAGCCCCCTTGCTTTCCCCATCTCCTTACTGTTCCTACCCCTCTTCTCCCATTGTCTGAGGCCAGTTAGAAGTCCGCTGATATAGGAGACTGTAGGACCAGCCTCCCTGAGATACAGAGCAAGACAGATGAGGAAAGACAAGGACCGCATTGCCTTAGGACCCACACCAGGCCTTATCAGACCAATAGCCACATCTCTGGACTCATCTTCCAAATATTTTTCTCTCTGATGCTCCACACCTTATAAAGCTCTTCCTGAAAGTAGCTCATGCTTAGCATCACTAAGATCCTTAGCAAGCTCCTCTCAATATTCATGACCTCTTTTTTAAATACATTGTCCATGCTACAAAGACTTTCCTAAACATTGAGAAAGCAGCCAGTCAGCCTCATTGAATGAACTCAGCATCGTGCACTGTGATTATTTTCCATTCACATCTGTATCTCGTGTTTGAGGCCCAGGACCAAGTCTGTTTTCTCTTGGATTCTCAGCATTGAGCACAAGAACTGGTAGATAGGAGGTCTTCAATAAGTGTTTGTAGAGTGACAAGTGAAAGATGAGTCTGACTTCTGTGATCCAGAGTCAAGATGTTTTCATTGTTGTTCAGTCACTAAGTTGTGTCTGACTCTTTGTGACCCCATGGACTGTGGCATGCCAGGCTCCTCTGTCTTCTACAATCTCCCCAATTCATGTCCATTGAGTCAGTGATGCCATCTAACCATCTTACCTTCTGTCATCCCCTTCTCCTCCTGCCTTCACTCTTTCCCAGTATCAGGGTATTTTCCAGTGAGTCAGCTCTTTGCATCAGGTGGCCGAAGTATTGGAGCTTCAGCTTCAACATCAGTCCTTCCAGTGAATATTCAAGGTTGATTTCCTTTAGGATTGACTGGTTTGATCCCCTCAGAGTCCAAAGGATTCAAGACTCTTCTCTAGCACCACAATTTGAAGGCAGCAATTCTTCAGTGCTCAGCTTTCTTTATAGTCCAACTCTCACATCCATACCTGGCTACTGGAAAAACTATAGCTTTGACTATATGGCCTTTATTGGCAAGGTGATGTCTTTGTTGGTGAAGTGAGTCAACATAATTGGTTATTTGTTTAGATCCAATAGCCATCTATATTGTTCACCTAGGGCTACCATAATGAAATACCATTGGGGTGCCTTCAGTTCAGTTCAGTTCAGTTCAGTCGCTCAGTCGTGTCCGACTCTTTGCGACCCCATGAATCGCAGCATGCCAGGCCTCCCTATGGAAATTAATTTCTCACAATTAATTAACTGAGATCAAGGTGCCTACAGGCATGGTGTCTCCCGAGGCCTCTCTTCTTGGTTTGTGGATGGCGGCCTTCTTATGTCCTCACATATCCTGTTCTCTGTGAGTGTGTTTCCTTGGTATCTCTTCTTCCAAGGACACCAGCCATACTGGACAAGGGCTCCACCTTTATGGCCTCACTTAACTTTTATTACAGTAAATACAGTCAGTTTAGAACTTCTGCACACGAGCTTTGGGGTAACATAATTCAGTCTACTATACCACTCCCCAAGGAAACCTTCAAGGAGACCGGATGAGTCTTGTTAGGAAGACTGATTTTTGAATGGTGGATCTCTGCTTTGATCCTCCAAGCCCAAATGTTGGGAGCATCCTTTGACTTTCTCTGTCCCCTGGTTGCCCGGTCAGAAGACCAAGGCTCCCAGGTCACTCCTGTTCTCTGGGGCTCCCCAAAAAAGGGGGGCCCTCTCCATGATGTTCTGAATGTCCCCATCTGACTATTCATTATTTCTCCAGACTGTAATGATGATCTCAGCTTGAGATGGGAAAGAATAATGAACCATTTATTCACATTCAAGACACTAATTAAAAAGGCACAGTTTTGTTTTCACGAGTTGTCTTAATGACTTAATTTTAGCAAGGCTGTGAAAACATCACATTTTGAGGCTTGAAAATGACTGTAATGTAAAAGCTCACAATGACTGCCATGAGCCTGTGGGATGAGAGGTGAGGAGCAGGCAGATAGAAGAAAGGTAGGGGCTGAGGTCAGGCTTCAAGCTCCAATTCTGCTTGACTTGGCTGAGTGACCTCAGGCCAGCCACTTCACCTCTCTGGTCCTGTTTCTTCTTACAGAAATACAGGTGAAGTTCCAGAACCACTTCACTCACTTGCTGTGGGGATCATATGGACCCTTCACAGTGTCATCACTGAAGGCTCATAAGCTATGTTAAACTACTGACTGTTGAAGGAACCTGGCCCATTGGTTTGCAACAGATCATAAGTGATGGCACTATTGCTGTGTCAAACAATCTGATTTGCTGTCATTTGGAAGAGAAAAAGAACAGTGTTGGATGATAAGCTTTAACAAAGTGTTGGGTTGGCCAAAAACTTCATTTGGGTTTTCTATACCATGTTAGGGAGTTTTTTCTTTCAACGGTAGATCGCTGCTTTGAGAGAACATTTGGGCCAACCTGATAAATGGCACAAACTAAAGAAGAGATGGGCATGTATTGAATATCTTCCTTAAACCAAGAGCTTCCTAATTATTTAAACTTTTCATTGAGGCAAGTGTTATATTCCCTATTTTATAGATGAAGACTCTCAGACTCTGGGAGTCCTCCATGGTCTGAACTCAGTCATGTCCAACTCTTTGTGAACCCAGGGACTGTAGCCCACCAGGCTCCTTTGTCCATGGAATTCTCCAGGCAAGAATATGGGAGTGAGTTGCCTTTCCCTTTTTAGGGGATCTTCCCAGCTCAGGGATTGAACCTGGGTCTCCTGCATTGCAGGCAGATTCTTTACTACCTGAGCTACTAGGAAAGCCCTCTAGAAGTCCTGTGTTTACCTAAATGTACTAAAGGCACTGCACACACCTGGTGAATGAAAAGTTAAGGTTAGAACCCAAGATAGAGGGACTCTATGTAAGGGTTCGTCCCATTACAGCATATTGTTAAAAGTTACTCAAATGACAAAAAATAATTTGCTAGTAATTCCAAGTATCCATGAATAAAATGGAATATCTCACATACTAGCATATCAATGTCTTTAGATGCATTTGATCAGATACTTGGTCTCCCAGGGTCAAGTGTATTGGAAGGATTCATGCCTCAGTGTAACGTGATGGGTATTGTCAGGATGTTCAAGCATGTTTTGTTGACTTACCAGTCACTCAACTAGACCACGTTCTAGACCACATTAGGTGAAACTATGACTGGATCCTGGCCAATGAATGATGATGAGACTTGAGCTCCAGGCTTGGACCATAAAATCTGCACAAGCTTCTCATCCTTCTTCCCCCTTTTTTTTTTTTTTTCTGGTTTATTAGGTGATCATAAGGGTGTGAGGTATATAGCCAGTCTTGGATGAAAAGATCCTAGTTTATCTCCACTCCTGTGAACCTGCATGAGTGTTCTATGGGCAAGAATTGAAACTTTAATTATGACTTGGAGTTGTTGATAATAGATGTTAGTACCTTGCCTAGTACAGATAACCTCTAGCATCCTTTTACTCTGGAATCATTTAGTATTCAGTGAAATTAATTATAATGCAGGGAAGCCCTTAAGCAACATAAATAAATGGAAGATTTCATTGTCATAAAATTGATTGCATGTTTTCAGATGTTTTTAATAGCTTTGGGGAAATACTGAAGTGTTTTATATGACATATATAAATACCTACCGGTAAGACGCTCTTCATTTTTTTTCTGTGCCTGAGGCAAACTCTTTGTACTTCAGTGAATAATTTCTTTGTAAAAATCCCTTCATTTATTAATCTGCTAATTTATTTACCAACATTTGGTGTGTGAAAGGTTCAGGAACTCTGTGATCTACAGTCTGGAAAACAAAGATGAATAATGTAATTGTTAATCTCCAGGAGCTGGCAAGACCATAGGCTTTGAAGGGATCCTAGATGGTATTCTGTTTATCTACTTTCCTCTGCTTAGATGTTTTCCCTGAGCAGTCATCAGCAATAAGACTTCCAAGAATACACCTGCAGTGCAGGAGACCTGGGTTTGATCTCTGGGTCGGGAAGATCCCCTGGAGAAGGGAATGGTAACCCATTCCAGTATTCTTGTCTGGAGAATTTCATGGACAGAGGAGCACTGACAGTCGGACATGACTGAGAAAGTAACATTTTCACATTTTTTTGCAAATTGCATCCCAGTCACTCGTTTCTGCTTTTGTCNGAAGATCCCCTGGAGAAGGGAATGGTAACCCATTCCAGTATTCTTGTCTGGAGAATTTCATGGACAGAGGAGCACTGACAGTCGGACATGACTGAGAAAGTAACATTTTCACATTTTTTTGCAAATTGCATCCCAGTCACTCGTTTCTGCTTTTGTCCTTGAATTTCTGTGCACATACAAAGGCAAAAAGATACAGGGGAAGGAGAGAACCTATCAACATCCAAATTGTAGTAATAGCAAATGTTTGTTCTTATTCTGGAAACTCTTCCATTTCAAAATAAATTCTACCATTTGTGACAACATGGGTGAACCCAGAAGAAATGACATTAAGTAAAATAAACTTTAACATCTCAGAAGGAACATTGCATGCTTCCAATTACAGGAGGTGTCTAAAATAGTCAATTTGGTAAAAACAGATAATAGAATGGTGGTTGCTAGGGGCTGGAGAGAGGAGGAAATGGGAAGTTGTTGCTCAGGAGTCCAAAGTTTCAGTTACACAAGATCCATAGGCTGTAGAGATCTGTTCTACAACGTTGCCCCTGGAGTTAACAACATGATATTTTGCACTTAACTTTTTAAGAAGGCAGATTTCATGATAAGCACTCTTACCATATACACAAAAATCAGAATGCAAGGAAACGTTTGGAAGTAATGGGTGTGTTTATATGTTTATCACATTGATTATAGTGGGACCATCATGTTGTTCAGTCGCTAAGTCTTGTCCGACTCTTTGTGACCCCTGGGTATATGCATGTCCAAAGTCATCGAACTGCATTCACTAAACACATGCAGGTGTTTTGGATTTTTGTTGTTGTTGTCGTTTTTGGTATATAAGTTATTTTGTTGTTGTTTAGTTGCTAAGTCATGTCCAACTCTTTTTCGACCCCGTGGACTGTAGCCTGCCAGGCCCCTCCGTCCATAGGATTTCCCAGGCAAGAATACTGGAGTGGGTTGCCATTTCCTTCTCCAGGGAATCTTCCTGACCCAGGGATTGAATCCATTTTTCCTGCTTTGGCAAGGAGATTCTTTACCACTGAGCCACTAGGGAAACTTAATTTTTTTGAGTCACCTTTNTCCCAGGCAAGAATACTGGAGTGGGTTGCCATTTCCTTCTCCAGGGAATCTTCCTGACCCAGGGATTGAATCCATTTTTCCTGCTTTGGCAAGGAGATTCTTTACCACTGAGCCACTAGGGAAACTTAATTTTTTTGAGTCACCTTTCTTATTTTCTGTGATGGTAGTTCACTCACTTCACTGCTGTAAATATTCAGTTTGGTGAAAAAAATATTTTTACACCTGTGGATGGGTATTTGGATTGTTTCCAGCTTTGTATTGGCGGGTATTTGGACGGCTTCCCGACTTTTGCTATTATGAGCAATGCCTCCATGAGCACAATTGCACGTGTCTTCTGGTGTATATGTGCGGGAATTCCTCTGGAGTCTCAGTGATTCCTCTGATGTCACCCCAGGATATTTCTGGTCTCCATAGTGTATTTGTGCACGAATTTATAAGATATGCCAGAGACCTTCTAGCTGCTCATCCAACTCATTTCCTTTGGTTACACAAGAAGCCTCCACTTCCAGCCTCGCCTGCAGACAGGATTTTACGGTAGCCGGGATTTGGCTACCATAATGCAGGTGGAGAAGGCAATGGCATCCCACTCCAGTGCTCTTGCCTGGAAAATCCATGGGCGACGGAGCCTGGTGGGCTGCAGTCCATGGGGTCGCTGGGAGTCGGACACGACTGAGCGACTTCACTTTCACTTTTCACTTTCATGCACTGGAGAAGGAAATGGCAACCCACTCCAGTGTTCTTGCCTGGAGAATCCCAGGGACGGGGGAGCCTGGTGGGCTGCCGTCTCTGGGGTCGCACAGAGTCGGACACGACTGAAGCGACTTAGCAGCAGCAGCGGCATCCATGCAGGAGGAAGTGATTTAACCGCTGGGGTATGGGAACTCCCTCGCTAAGGAAAATGTGCTGTTTTGCCAGGTGTGTTCCGTGCAGCGATCTTCCTTGGGAGCCTTGCAGGGCGTGGCAAAATGTCTTGGCGGGACAGGCATGTTCCTAGCTACTCGGAATAAAATATCACTCAGGAACAGCCCTATTTACTTCAGCCTGTAGCAACAGCCTAAAGTCAGATGCCTGAAGGTTCAGCTCCACGTTCTGTCCCTTGTTAGGCATGGTTTCCTGTCCTAGCTCTGCTTTTTCTAATTCTGTAAGTTTGGTTGTGTTGCTGTGTTGCTCCATTTTCATATTTGTAAAATAAGCGTCAAAATACCTAATCGGCAGATATTATCATTGTTGCTAATGTCCTACAACAGAGATAATGTGTAAGAAAACACTCTATAAACCCCAAAGTACTATACTCCAGTGTGGAAGAATAGGGTTTCATATTGGGTTTGAGATTTAGAAATGATTAGAGGTATTATGATTTAAGTCAAACTTTATTGGTACTGGAAAAAAGAACATAGAAAACTATAACAGTCAGTTCAAAAGCCCAGATGAGTTGGTATTTTTTTATAGTGTCTGTTCACCACCGGTGTTTCAGTATTAGGCGGGAAAGCAGAACAAAATCAGTTTAAGTTTGGCTATTTCTGAAGTAATTAACAAAGTGAGGTTGCTCAGTTGTGTCTGACTCTTTGTGACCCCATGGACTGTAGCCCGTCAGGCTCCTCCATCCATGGGATTTTCCAGGTAAGAATATGGGAGTGGGTTGCATTTCCTTCATTTATAAAAGTTGTATTTTCTCGGAGAGTTACCTTTTGTCACTTTATATAATTATCTAAAAGTTTTCATAAACTTTAACATCTGTACATACATAGAGGTATACATTTCATACAGATAAAGACAGGGTAATAAAATAACTTAAGGGGGGGGGTTTATCTTTTTACACTAAATGGTAGGAAAAACACCAAAGAAAATCCGTATGAGTGATAGGAGGTCTCTGTCATAGTTCTTCTTTCTAGGAACTTTGCTTTTCTCTCCTTAGTTAGAAAAGAAGTTACTTCTTTAGGTCTTGGGGTCAAAGAATCTGGGTACTTACTCTATCTGTGTCACTAAGAATGCAACTACAAATCAGTATCTAAATAAGCAGTGTAATTTATGTCCAAGTCATTTGCCTTGTGACTTATCTTTAATTAAACTTGTCATGGGAACTTCCCTGGTGGTTCAATGACTAATACTTGGAGCTCCCAATGCAGGGGGCCCAAATTCGATCCCTGGTCAGGGAACCAGATCCCACATACCACAGCTACCTGCTGCAGCTAAAGACTCTGCTTGCCAATAAATAAATAACTGAAAAAAAATCTAGTACTGCCCCTCCCCCAAAACAAAAAACTTGTCACATTCTTAAGGGGAGAATCCAATGTCTGATTTTGTATTTCCTTTCCCAGGGAATGAGAGTTAGCATCACTATCAGTAATAATAATTACCTTCTGTATCTATTACCTAAAAAATCCCCTGAAAATTTAGTGACTTTAGACAATGTCACTTAGTCATATCCGACTATTTGCAACCCCATAGACTGTAGCCCACCAGGCTCCTCTGTCTATGGAATTCTCTAAGCAAGAATACTGGAGTGGGTTGCCGTTCCCTTCTCCAGGGGATCCTCCCAGCCCAGGGATCAAACTTGGGTCTCCTGCATTGCAGGCAGATTCTGTACTGTCTGAACCACCAGGGAAGACTTCAGTTCAGTTCAGTTCAGTTCATTCGCTCAGTGATGTCCGACTCTTTGCAACCCCATGAATCACAGCATACCAGGCCTCCCTGTCCATCACCAACTCCTGGAGTTCACTCAGACTCACGTCCATCGAGTCAGTGATGCCATCCAGCCATTTCATCCTCTGTTGTCCCCTTCTCCTCCTGCCCCCAATCCCAATAAATACAAATTCTATCTTATAGTTTCTGTGAGTCAGTGATTTGGAAGCAACTTAGCTGGATCATGCTGGCTTAGGGACTCATGAGAGGTTGCAGTGAAGATGTGGTTGGGGACACAGTTTAGAGACTTGACAGGGTCTAGCCTGGAAAACCCCTTTCTACAGGGGGTCACTCACATGGCCAACACAGTGGCTGTTGGTAAGAGGTCTCCTTTCTGCACAATGTTGATCTTTTCGTAGAGTTGCTCATGACAGGGGGCTGCTTTCTCGTAGAGTGGGTGATCCAAGAGGGCAATGTCCTTCATGTTCCAACTGTGGAAGTCACACAGGCTCATCCCAACAATATCCTTATACAGGACAGCCCTGTTGAATGAGGGAGAAGTCTAGAAAATGTGTTTTGGGGATCATTTTAGAGGCTGTCAAGCACATCATCATACATTTCTGAGTGAAGAAATTACATCAAAAATGAGGAATTCATAGATGTTTAAGAAAAGTACTCTCCAGATAGATTTTCTTAGAGGGAGAGATTATATTTGTAGACATGCTTTCTTCACTCCTGACATACCATTCTTTCTTTTTTAGTAGGAAGGAAGCAACAATAATTTCTATATAAACTTAATGTCAATTAACATGGTAATTACAAGACAGTAGCTAATCTCACATGATAATTGATGGTAATTGCTTCCTGCTTTAATTGGTATATAAACAAAGCTATGCAAGAGGAATCCAAACATCCCATTGAAAGGGAAAAAAAAAATCAAAGAAGAAAATTTGTCAAAGTCGTTTGTAAACTGATAAGGAGTTAACAAATCCAGCCTACGTGTCTGCAAGTCATCAACACAGCTGTTGGCGATGCCTGGCACTTCCTTGGAGCTGGCAAGCATCATGGTACAAATGAGAGTGCCAATCTAGCTGGCGTGAGCTTCAGGATGCTGCAGAGATGCGTGCTGATGCCCAGCTGTCCATGGCAGTTCTGCCAGTACGCTGAAGTGCGTAAATGTTGCCAATGCAAGAGACCAAAGCAGTCTTCTCAGTGAAAGATGGGACAGTGTTCCTCCTCCATTGCCACCTGTGTCTTCCAGAAAGACGGATGCAAAGCAAAATGAGGAGAGGATGAAGGCTAGGGCTGTTTTTGAAATGAAAGACATTGGAAATCTTCATATTATACTCTCTGAAAGCAAGGGGAAGCACAAGTAGGGAAGTATTGAATTCAGGTAAGCAAGTTAGCCTACATTTGTTTGAGAAGGAAAAGGGCCAACGTAGGAGGCAGTGAAACTTCCAGAAGCTCAGCTGCATGGAAGTATAGGAGAATGGCAGATGGGAATTAATGTCTGTGCCCAAATGCAGAGGAAATAACAGAAGATATAGAAGAAAGAAATGTTATCTGAAACTAGGAACTTTGAAAAGTGGAGGTGGGACAAGGTCTTGGAGGCAGGTGACAGAGATATTTGTGTTTTCTGTGCCCTTGGGGACCTGGAGCTTAGTGACATCAACAGTGGTCTCTGTTCAGAGAGGCACCGAAGGTGATTCCACACAGGGAACAAACAGGGGAACCAGAGGGGGAAATGCCCTAAAAGTTGGGATCTCAGATCTAGGCAAGTGCAGTCAGAAAGCAGAGTCGATCACCACGGGGCTGGGGAACCCAAGGGCTGCTGCTCACGGGAGATTGGGAAGGAGGTTTTTCAGCAGCAAGTTGGAGTGCTTATTGAATTCTAAGTGAGGGATGCCAGACACTTCAGCCTCAGAGAGGAAACAGAAAGTGAGGTTTTTGAAGGTGCAGAAAGGGGAGGAGAGGCACTTGGAGTAGGATTTGATGATGCCACCGAGGACGCCACCATCGTGAAATCTGTTATCGCTGTTGTTGGTCAGTCGCTAAGTCGTGTCCGACTCTTTTGCAACCTCATGGACTGTAGCCCGCCAGGCCCATGGGATTTCCCAGGTAAGAAGACTGGAGCGGCTTGCTATTTCCTTCTCCAGAGGATCTTCCTGACCCAAGGATTGAAGCTGAGTCTCCTGCTTGGCAGGCAGATTCCTTACTGCCGAACCACCTGGGAATCCCTTGTGAAATTTCAGACTTTGCTAAAGCAGTGGTCTCTTACGTGCTACTCTCTGGAAGCTGAGAAATTCAGTCTAGGTGGACCCCTCCCTGGCACGGCAAATGATGGCATCAGTTCCGTTCAGTCGCTCAGTCGTGTCCGACTCTTTGCGGCCCCGTGGACTGCAGCACGCCAGGCTTCCCTGTCCATCACCAGCTCCTGGCGCTTGCTCAAAGCCATGTCCGTAGAGTTGCATAACATCATTCTATAATCATGCTTGCTCGGCGATCACTCCAACTGGGTTTAATTTTACTCATAGTGATTCCTGGACAATCATCGTTAGAACTGAGCTGTAACTTGGCTTGAAGAGCCCTGGGCTTTTCTCTTCTTTCTTTTGGGTACACCTGCAAAGAGAAAGCATTCCATTTGGGTTCCTTGGGTAAAGTGCATTGGGCAGGAAAGGTCTGCATTTGGAAGGAGGGCAGCTTCAATTCAGAGGAGTATCATTCAGCTTGTTTGTTCACACAGCTTAGCCTGCCCTCCTTCCTAATTTCACCGTGATTTCCATCTGTCTCTCTCCACGTGACCATATGTCAGATGGCTTGAACTTGAGGGGTATTATTTTTTGAAACCATCAAACAACTACAGACTAGGTTGGAATCCTGGTTCTCCTGTTTGTGATCTGGGAAGTGCTGAGAAATCTGTGTGGTGTCTCTGAGCTTTAGCTTCCTGCCCTTTACAGTAGTGTTGTGAGAATTAGACGAAATAATGGCTGTAAAACCCTTTATACAACACCTGGCACACAAAATGATGCAATACATTATATCTTTTAAAAAATCTATTTACTTTTTATAGAATAATTTGTTGCTTTACAAAATTTTGTTGTTTTCTGTCAAACCTCATCATGAATCAGCCATAGGTATACATATATCCCCTCCCTTTTGAGCCTCCCTCCCATCTCCCTCCCCACCTCACCCCACTAGGTTGATACAGAGCCCCTGTTTGAGCTTCCTGAGCCATACAGCCAAGTAGCCTATTCTGATTGGCTATCTATTTTACATACGGTGACGTAAGTTTCCATGTGACTCTCTCCATACATTTCACCCTCGTCTCCCCTCTCCCCGTGTCCATAAGTCTGTTCTCTATGTCGGTTTCTCCTTTGCTGCCCTGTAAATAAATTCTTCAGTACCATTACATCTTTTGTTATTATGACACATTTTTTTTTTCAGGGTGAGCTTATGTGTGTGTTGGATATAATATGTGTTCAGGGAAATAATTAGCTTTTACCTTTTGGTTATTCATGTTGACATCTAATGAGCAGTACCTGTGTTATCGGCAAGTACCAGATTTTAATTCAATGGAGGTAATGACAATGGACTCAGAAAAATGGGTGAGCTGGGAAAGGGTTTCCAATATTTTAAGAAGCATTTAATCTAGGCAGTTTTTCAACTAAACCTCATCCAGCCAAAAACAAGTGCACTCATACAAATGGTCCCTACAAGCCTACTTAAAAAAAAAAAGTTTATTCAGGTGTATTTGATCTTGCATTCTGCAGCCTTGCTAAACTCACGTGTTAGTCCCAGGAGATCGTATATAGATCCCCTCAGATGGTCATATTATAAAGGCAATTATGCCATCAGCAAACAGAGACAATTCTTTAGCGATTTGTATGCCTTTCATCTCCTTTTATTATCTTACTGCATCAGCTAAGAATTTTAGCACTCCATTGAACAGTGCGGTGAGAGTGAATGTCTTTACCTTGTTCCCAGGCTCAGGAAGAAAGCATTCAGTCTTTCATTGTGAAGTATTTATATTTTCTGTAATTTTTGTAGACATCCTTTATCGAGTTGAATAGCTTTCTTTCCACACTTAGTTTTTGGGAGTTTTTTTTTCTTTTTAATATCATGAAATGGATTTTAAATTATGTAAAAGCTGATGGGATTTAAATTACTAACATCTTGCTAAATATATTTGTATCTATCTTCATAAGGGATATTGGTCCGTGGTTTTCTGTTATAATGATGTCTTTATCTGGTTTGGGTATGAATATAATACCTGTTTCATAGCGTGAGCTTTCCTATTCTTATGGAAGGAATTGTGTAGAATTGCTAATTCTTCTTGAAACATTTGGTGAAAACTTCTAGTGAAACTATCTGGACTTGGAGATGTCTTTTCAAGAGTTTTAAGTTATTAATTTAGTTTCCTTAATAGTTAAAGTGTTGTTAAATGATCTATTTCATATTGGGTAAGACGTGTTAGTTTGTACTTTCTGAGGACTTGTCCTGTCATATGTTTGGAAATTGACTTGGGTATTAATAGAATGCATGGTGCTGGTGGTTTAGTTGCTTAGTCATGCATGACCCTGCGACTCCTGTGGACTGTACCTGCCAGGCTCCTCTGTGCATAGGATTTCCCAACCAAAATACTGGAGTAGGTAGCTATTCCCTTCTTCACTGAATCTTCCCAGCCCAGGGACTGAACCCAGGTCCTGCATTGCAGGCAGACTCTTGATCTAGTGAGCCACCTGGGAAGCCCCAGTAGAACACATAGTATTCTTTTATTATCCTTTTGTTATCTACCAGGTCTGTGGCAACATTCTTGTTTTATTCTTGATGTTAGTGAAATGCTTTTTGTCTCTTTTTCCCCTTTGTCACTCTTGCTAGAGGTTTGTCAATAGGACGGATCTTTTGAAAAGAAACCAGCTTCTTGTTTCATTGATTTTTCTCATTCTTTTTCTATTTTAATTTCATTAATTTCTGCACTTATCTTTTGTTATTTTCTTCCTTCTGCTTGATTTATTTTGTTCTTTTTTTCCCTAGTATTTTGGGGTGAAGACTTAGGTTATTTATTTGTAATTATATAGATCATGTAATCACTTAGTACTATAAATTTCTCAACACTGCTCTGAGACACACGTGTGCGCACACACACACATACATATTTATTTTTATTAATTTTTTTCTTAACTTTTTATTTGTATTGGGGTATAGCCAATTAACAAAAAATACTGTGATAGTTTCAGGTGAACAGTGAAGGGATATGCTTGTATCCATTCTACTCCAAACCCTCCCCTCCCATCCAGGCTGCCACATAACATTGAGCAGAGTTCCAAAAGACACGTATATTTTTATATTTAGTGTTTTCATTCTCATTCACTTCAGTGCATTGTGTCATTCCTCTTTCACTCACAGATTGTTTAGAAATGGATTGTTTAAAGGCATCTGAGAATTTTCTTTTATTGATTTCTAGTTTGATTCTATTTTTGTCAGAGAACATAGTTTTCATGATTTCAACTCTTTCACAGTTATTGAGGTTTGTTTATGACCCATGGTGTGCTCTGCCTTGGTGTACATTCTGTAGGTACAAACAGAGAGTGTGTGTTCTGCTGGCATTAGAGGGAATGTTACAGGCATGTTGATTGTATCCTGTTGGTTGATGACATTGTCGGCTTCTGTATCTTTGGTAATTTTTTTTATTTTTATTTTTGGCCATGACATGTGGGATTTTAGTTCCCTGACCAGAGACTGAACCTGTGCTCCAAGCCCAGTTGTTTACAGGCCTCTTTAGAATGTGGGGTAATTCGGGCTTCCTTGTTCTCAGCTCTAAGCTTTAAATTTTAGAAAAATAAGAAAAGTCTTATTCAGCATCCCACTATAGGGAAAAGATTAGGTACTCTAATCAAACACAATCATGTCCCAAAATATTTAATTTAGATAGTGAATGTGTGGACACCGAAATGGGGAAACCATCCATGAAGTCTGGGTGTCTCTCCCCAGTGTCTCTGGGTCTCTGTCCCCAAAAGGTGAGATGACTGAACTAGGAGAAAGCTGAGTGATACAGATATTAAGTAGGTTATACTCTAGCACTGCAGAGTTTTGGCTAAGGCTCCGCAGCAGGGGACAATCAGAAAAGTAATAGGTAGCATTTACAATTATGGGGGAGACACTGCTGTTAAAGCTGTACACATATTTATCCATTTAACCATTATGGAACTGGGGTTAATACTATGATCATGATCCCTGCTTTGCCAATGAGGAAACTAGGGGGATGGGCGGTAGAGTAAACTGGCCAAGGTCACATGTGAGGCAAGTGTCTCATGCAGTCTAAGGACTCGTTTCACTGTTAAATGCAGGCCCAAATCCAATGAGCATCACCCTTCGTGGAGAAAAGACTGGAGAACCATTGAGGAGGCACCTTTGAAGGCAGTTTGAACAGTGGAGGACTTGGCAATTATTCCTTTCCACTGAAAGAGAAGGGGAGTGGGCACCCCACCCCCTCACAACTGAAACCAGTGACAAAGAATACTTAACAATTTGGGGCGGTCTGCAATGGGGATTGTCTTGGTTCTTGGTGTGCTTACAGGCTTGCCCTTGTTACCAAAAGGTGGGGTCTGGCTGTTCACGCTCAAAAACCAGGTTGGTGGAAAGGAAAGTTTGCTTTATTTCAGATGCTGGCCACTGTGGAGGCACTGGGAGGGCAGACATCTGTCCAAAGGCCGACTGCCCCCACTGACAGATGCTGCTTGTTTCACCCTGTGGTGTGAGCTGAAGATGCTCAAAACTCTCAAAGTCCTCCCACAAGAAAAAGCTTGGAATTTTTGCCAAGATAGGACACTTAACAACCAAGAGGGCCTCACATACTCAAGCTAAATGAAAGGCTCTGTTGCTTCTTCCTCTTCTCTTGGATTCTTGTTGGGCCCTGGAGGAGCCCAGAACAGATGAAGTTGAGGGAGAGCTGGAGCAGGGGCGGGGTGGGGGGTTAGGGCCAGCCATGCCCCTTACCCTTGCTTCCCACCCTCCCCCTCTCCCCTTGGCCAGAGCCTAGGAAGAGCTTTAAAAGAATGCTGATTAAAAGGGTGATGTAATAAGTTTAAGTTTTTCTGATCTCTAAAAATAGAACTGTTATTATAGCTGAAAATAACTGAAAGTCTGGGCTTGAGATGCTGTTAAGGGAGTGATGGGAGAGCTCTAGAGGAACCAAGGGAGGTAGTGCTAAAACCATAAACAAATAAAACCTCTTTGCTGTAGTCATCGAATGCACCCCGCTCAATAAGCTAGCGAGCTGTTCAAGCGGCCCGCATTGCCAGGTCTTACTTTCTCATTATCAGAATGAGGTGGTTGTGTCTAATGGTCTCTGTGCTTCCTCCTCAACTCAAATTTTAGAAAAAAATAGAAATCAATTCAGAGGATCCCCAAAATCTGCTTGTGAGGTTTAAGTTATTCGTCTTTAGGGGGATGTGCTTGACTTTACGGAGAAGGCAATGGCACCCCACTCCGGTACTCTTGCCTGGAAAATCCCATGGACGGAGGAGCCTAGTGGGCTGCAGTCCATGGGGTCACTGAGAGTTGGACCTGTCTCTTATACACATCTAGATGTGTATAAGAGACAGCTTTTTACACTAAATGNTGGAAAATCCCATGGACGGAGGAGCCTAGTGGGCTGCAGTCCATGGGGTCACTGAGAGTTGGACATGACTCAATGACTTCATTTTCAGTTTTCACTTTCATGCATTGGAGAAGGAAATGGCAACCCACTCCAGTGTTCTTGCCTGGAGAATCCCAGGGCTGGCGGAGCCTTGTGGGCTGCCGTCTATGGGGTCCCACAGAGTCGGACACGACTGAAGTGACTTAGCAGCAGCAGCAGCAGCAGCAGCTTGCTTCTAAGAATTAAATACAATTATCGGAGGCCCCACAAACTACAGTTAGTTCTTTCCCTACAGCTTCTGAGATTTCCATGGCTTCAGACATACAGGGGTTTGTATAGTCATGCTCACCTCTCTCATTTCCAGGTTCCCCAAGACTGCAGATGGTCCTGTTCGCACACTTGTGTCCCGGAGTAGAAACCCTCTTTCACCACCATTTTTCCCTGTTGAATTCCGAGTGTGAGTCTCTCTCGCTCTAATTTCCCCCGTGCACCGCGTTCATGACACTGCTGGTGATGACAGCCTTTTAGAAAGGCTTTGAGGATGCAGACTGTCGCTGAGGGGTACAAAGCATCAGCAACATCGTATGGGGTGGTGGGGCTCATTGGCCCCCAGTGCCTGGCTTCCCTGAAAGCCCCCTTCATCTCTCTTCATTTCTTAATTCCCCAGGCTCAGAACTCCTTCTCACGAGGATCTAGAGCAAGCCCTCTCTCTCTCGTTTTGTTTATCTCTTCTCATTTGGGCTCAGCCTAGGGTGCTTCACTTTCTCTCTCAGAACACCACGATGTTTTCACGAACAATTTCACCTTCTCCTCTGAAGCTGAATTATGCTGCCCTCTTGGATGCGAGACGCATCTGTGGTCAGTGTCTGTCTTAAACAGCTTTCCCCTTTCTCTGGCCCTCGCATGCTGCACAAGCCTGATAAAGCATAATACCAGTGGCAACACTATCTTCAGAGCCAAGAATTCCATAAGTGGAGTCACTTAGAGGTCCTGATGTCTTGAAAATTGACTTTGCCAGGAGAAGACAGTTGGCTGCACAACTTGAAACAGCACAGATGGCATCAATTTTCTTGAGATCTGAGTTATTTTAAACTAGAGTGCCCACAGAAGAGGTGGCTACCCACTTCCCATTAACCTAGGCTCACTAGCACAGCATTGCTTTTACAGCATGTTCTCGTTTCGAAGTACCTTCCTGTGTCTTCTCTTGCATACTTCTCATCACAGTGCTCAAGGGGCATCGCATCGTTCACAACCATCTTTTGTATAAAACAACCGAGACATACACTAAAGATGTGGAGTTTGGGAGCTTGGATTTCTAGTCTTCAAATGCCACTCCACTTCTGAGATAGAACATGCAAACATATATCTTTGATACACAGGGTAAGATGGGGAGGACATGGCTGTATAGCACGTTAGGCGATCTACAAAAATCTTTGCAAAAGAGAGCCCATAGGTAAAGGTCTTGAGAGAGGGGTAGATAGCATGTCAGTGATCTCAGATGGGGATGAATGTTACATACAATCTGGGAGACCCATCCTGCAGCAAAGAATTTGTAAAACATCCTTATATTGTCTGTTGAAACATTGCAGAATAGAGGAACACTCCTTTCTAAGAGTAACACATTCCAAGATAGGAGAAATCTTTACTAAGCATCCAACAGGTGCCAAGTACTTTCTATACATTTCCTTATTTAACCTGTGCAACTATTATTATTTAAAATATTTATTTATTTGACTGTGCTGAGTCTTAGTTGCAGCACGGGGAATCTTTGGTTGCAGCATGCAGACTCCTAGTTGTGGCCTGTGGGAACCAGTTCCTTGAACAGGGTTAGAGCCTGGACTCCCTGCATCGGGAGCCTGGAGTCTTATCTTTTGTTGTTCATTAGGTGAATCATGTCCAACTCTTTGTGACCCCATGGACCACAGTACGTCAGGCTCCTCTGTCCTCCACTCTCTCCCAGAGTTTGCTCAGATTCATGTCTATTGAGTTGGTGATGCTGTCTAACCATCTCATCCTCTGCAACCCACTTTTGCCTTCAGTCTTTCTCAGCATTAGGGTCTCAGCCATTAGGAAACTTCCTAACCTGTACAATTATTAATGGCATTCTACAGGCAAGAAATTAGAGAATGAGCGAGCGCTTACATGATTTTTTAAAGTGAAATGTCTATTAATAATTATAGTAGCAAATATTTACTGAGCATGTAATATGTTCCAGACACTTTACCTCTTTATTATCTCAGGAAGTAATCTCCACTGGGATTGTGTAAGGGAGGGGCCATTACTGTCAGAGTTTGAGAGAACCATGAAGCTATACAAAACAGTGAGGTAGATGGAAGTATGGACCAGCTAAAAAAGAAATGGCAACTATGTAATATAATGGAGACATTAGATCAGCTAAAATATTAATGGAAGCTGAATTACAGAACAAGATGCAGGCAAGTGGTAACACATGCCCTTACCTCCAGGTTGGTCCTTAGAAAAAGCTACTCCATGGATATTTGGGGTTTGCAGAGTGGACACATGGATGCCGGAATTCCTTCACTTATACAGTTCAGTTCAGTTCAGTTCAGTCGCTCAGTCATGTCCGACTCTTTGCGACCCCATGAATCACAGCACGCCAGGCCTCCCTGTTTATCACCATCTCCCGGAGTTCACTCAGACTCACGTCCATCGAGTCAGCGATGCCATCCAGCCATCTTATCCTCTGTCGTCCCCTTCTCCTCCTGCCCCCAATCCCTCCCAGCATCAGAGTCTTTTCCAATGAGTCAACTCTTCGCATGAGGTGGCCAAAGTACTAGAGTTTCAGCTTTAGCATCATTCCTTCCAAAGAAATCCCAGGGCTGATCTCCTTCAGAACGGACTGGTTGGATCTCCTTGCAGTCCAAGGGACTCTTAAGAGTCTTCTCCAACACACAGTTCAAAAACATCAATTCTTCAGCGCTCAGCCTTCTTCACAGTCCAACTCTCACATCCATACATGACCACAGGAAAAACCATAGCCTTGACTAGACGGACCTTAGTCGGCAAAGTAATGTCTCTGCTTTTGAATATACTATCTAGGTTGGTCATAACTTTTCTTCCAAGGAGTAAGCGTCTTTTAATTTCATGGCTGCAGTCACCATCTGCAGTGATTTTGGAGCCCACAAAAATAAAGTCTGACACTGTTTCCACTGTTTCCCCATCTATTTCCCATGAAGTGATGGGACCGGATGCCATGATCTTCGTTTTCTGAATGTTGAGCTTTAAGCCAACTTTTTCACTCTCCTCTTTCACTTTCATCAAGAGGCTTTTTAGCTCCTCTTCACTTTCTGCCATAAGGGTGGTGTCATCTGCATATCTGAGGTTATTGATATTTCTCCCGGCAATCTTGATTCCAGCTTGTGTTTCTTCCAGTCCAGCGTTTCTCATGATGTACTCTGCATATAAGTTAAATAAGCAGGGAGACAATATACAGCCTTGACGTACTCCTTTTCCTATTTGGAACCAGTCTGTTGTTCCATGTCCAGTTCTAACTGTTGCTTCCTGACCTGCATACAGATTTCTCAAGAGGCAGGTTAGGTGGTCTGGTATTCCCATCTCTTTCAGAATTTTCCACAGTTTATTGTGATCCACACAGTCAAAGGCTTTGGCATAGTCAATAAAGCAGAAATAGATGTTTTTCTGGAACTCTCTTGCTTTTTCCATGATCCAGCGGATGTTGGCAATTTGATCTCTGGTTCCTCTGCCTGTTCTAAAACCAGCTTGAACATCAGGGAGTTCACGGTTCACATATTGCTGAAGCCTGGCTTGGAGAATTTTGAGCATTACTTTACTAGCGTGTGAGATGAGTGCAATTGTGCGGTAGTTTGAGCATTCTTTGGCATTGCCTTTCTTTGGAATTGGAATGAAAACTGACCTTTTCCAGTCCTGTGGCCACTGCTGAGTTTTCCAAATTTGCTGGCATATTGAGTGCAGCACTTTCACAGCATCATCTTCCAGGATTTGAAACAGCTCAACTGGAATTCCATCACCTCCACTAGCTTTGTTCTTAGTGATGCTTTCTAAGGCCCACTTGACTTCACATTCCAAGATGTCTGGCTCTAGATTAGTGATCACATCCTCATGATTATCTGGGTCGTGAAGATCTTTTCTGTACAGTTCTTCTGTGTATTCTTGCCACCTCTTCTTAATATCTTCTGCTTCTGTTAGGTCCATACCATTTCTATCCTTTATCGAGCCCATCTTTGCATGAAATGTTCCCTTGGTATCTCCAATTCTCTTGAAGAGATCTCTAGTCTTTCCCATTCTGTTGTTTTCCTCTATCTCTTTGCATTGATTGCTGAAGAAGGCTTTCTTATCTCTTCTTGCTATTCTTTGGAACTCTGCATTCAGATGCTTATATCTTTTCTTTTCTCCTTTGCTTTTCGCCTCTCTTCTTTTCAGTGCTATTTGTAAGGCTTCTCCAGACAGCCATTTTGCTTTTTTGCATTTCTTTTCCATGGGGATGGTCTTGATCCCTGTCTCCTGTACAATGTCACGAACCTCATTCCATAGTTCATCAGGAACTCTGTCTATCAGATCTAGGCCCTTAAATCTATTTCTCACTTCCACTGTATAATCATAAGGGATTTGATTTAGGTCATACCTGAATGGTCTAGCGGTTTTCCCTACTTTCTTCAATTTAAGTCTGAATTTGGAAATAAGGAGTTCATGATCTGAGCCACAGTCAGCTCCTGGTCTTGTTTTTGTTGACTGTATAGAGCTTCTCCATCTTTGGCTGCAAAGAATATAATCAATCTGATTTCGGTGTTGACCATCTGGTGATGTCCATGTGTAGAGTCTTCTCTTGTGTTGCTGGAAGAGGGTGTTTGCTATGACCAGTGCATTTTCTTGGCAAAACTCTATTAGTCTTTGCCCTGCTTCATTCCGCATTCCAAGGCCAAATTTGCCTGTTACTCCAGGTGTTTCTTGACTTCCTACTTTAGCATTCCAGTCCCCTATAATGAAAAGGACATCTTTTTTGGGTGTTAGTTCTACAAGGTCTTGTAGGTCTTCATAAAACCGTTCAACTTCAGCTTCTTCAGCATTACTGGTTGGGGCATAGACTTGGATAACTGTGATATTGAATGGTTTGCCTTGGAAACGAACAGAGATCATTCTGTCGTTTTTGAGATTGCATCCAAGTACTGCATTTCGGACTCTTTTGTTGACCATGATGGCTACTCCATTTCTTCTGAGGGATTCCTGCCCGCAGTAGTAGATATAATGGTCATCTGAGTTAAATTCACCCATTCCAGTCCATTTTAGTTCGCTGATTCCTAGAATGTCGACGTTCACCCTTGCCATCTCTTGTTTGACCACTTCCAATTTGCCTTGATTCATGGACCTGACATTCCAGGTTCCTATGCAATATTGTTCTTTACAGCATCGGATCTTGCTTCTATCACCAGTCACATCCACAACTGGATATTGTTTTTGCTTTGGCTCCATCCCTTCATTCTTTCTGGAGTTATTTCTCCACTGATCTCCAGTAGCATATTGGGCACCTAATGACCTGGGGAGTTCTCTTTTGGTATCCTATCATTTTGCCTTTTCATACTGTTCATGGGGTTCCCTCAGTCATATCCCACTCTTTGTGACCCCATGGAATGTAGCCTGCCAGGCTCCTCTGTTCATGGGATTTTCCAGGCAAGAATACTGAAGTGAGTTGCCGTGCCCTTTTCTAGGAGATCTTCCTGGCCCAGGAATTGAACCTGGGTTTCCCACATGGCAGGCAGATTCTTTACTATATGAGCTACCAAGGAATTCCCTATCCAGACAAGGTGAGAACCAAAAAGAGATGGAAACTCTTGTGCTAGGATTTTTGATAAGTTAGGGTCACTCTTTTCTCTGCTGGAAACCACTGGCAAAGAGAAAGATTTTTCTACATCCCTCCCATATATGCACCCCCCTCTCCCCATTTACTGATTAGGGAAAAAAGAAGTGAAATAAGTTGCTCAAGGTCACAACATTTCCATGGCAGAGCCAGGGGGTCTGACTTTGGAGCCAGCTCTTAAGGACACCAGGCTGATTCTATAAAGCTCATATCCAGACCTGTCAGGCCCTGGATCCTTGTACCATTCCCTGTCCTAGGGGTTAAGACCAGAAGTACTTTGGAAGGAATGATGCTAAAGCTGAAACTCCAGTACTTTGGCCACCTCATGCGAAGAGTTGACTCATTGGAAAAGACTCTGATGCTGGGAGGGATTGGGGGCAGGAGGAGAAGGGGACGACCGAGGATGAGATGGCTGGATGGCATCACTGACTCGATGGACGTGAGTCTGAGTGAACTCCGGGAGTTGGTGATGGACAGGGATGCCTGGCGTGCTGTGATTCATGGGGTCGCAAAGAGTCGGACACTACTGAGCGACTGAACTGAACTGACATTAGCCGTTAAACCTTCAAAAGGGTCCTGGGTGGAGGGGCAGTGTGGGAGGGAGGGCCAAGAGGGAGCCAGAGGGAGGGGACACATGTACCCAGACAACCAATTCACTTTGCTACTGTCGCTCTTGCTGCTTAGTTGCTCAGTCGAATCTGACCCCGTGGGACCCCGTGGACTGTAGCCCGCCAGGCTCCTCTGTCCATGGGCTTTTTCAGGCAAGGATACTGGATTGGTTGCCCTTTCCTTCTCCAGGGGGTCTTGCCGACTGAGGGGTGAACTCGCATGTCCTGCACCGGCAGGCGGAGTCGTTACCCCTGGAGAGCCCAGTTCACTGTACTGTGAGCTGTGTTCAGTTGCTCAGTCGTGTCCAGCCCTCACATTGCAAGCGGATTCTTTACCATCTGGGCCACCTACTGTAAAGAAACTATATCCCAACTGAAAAAAAAAAAAAAAAGATCCTGGGATAACTCTGTCCAGGGAACTGGATACAGCGTTCTCTCCTCTGCTTAACTTGTGTCTCCCCCTCTTTGAAAATGCATCTGGGCTCCAGCTTCCAGCAAGGATCCAAGCCCTCTGCAGACGCCACTGCTACATCTTCACTCACTCTCTCCATCTCAGCTGCTCAGGGCTTTCCAGATGCATGCTGTCTACCAGGTACCACCATAGCTCACGTCAGCCCCATCTCCAGACAGCACCTGAAGAGTGGAAGGTTTGATTCCTGTTTAATCTGATGATGCTTTCCATATCTGGATGTTGTATAATGATGGCGATTTATTAAGTGTTAATGATGTGAATGTTTTGAGAAATCAGCTCATTAAGGCAGCAGCTCTGTGTTCCTCTTGTACTGTCATTTTTCTCCTTCCTGGGAGGGTTTTACAACATGTTAACAGATGGGATTCTTCAGAGTTCCTGCTGTGCTGAGACCCTTCCTCATTGCTGCAAGGAGATCCTGTCCATTTGCTGCCTCGGGGAAAGGAATGGCTCGGGGGTTGGGGGGAGAATAGCCAAAAGGCATTGAGATATTTAATGTATCTGATCCTGAGGCTTGAAAGAGCCCTTGTAATCTAGGCAGGCTATGAAAGGGAGCAGGGAGAGAGTAAGTGCTGGTCTCTCTGAAAACAAGTGACTCTTGGCTGTACAAAATGTGTAGAAATGCAGGCATAGCCTTTGCCCTCCCTGCATAGCAGCAAGGAGAGTGTTGCAGAAATAACCCTCTGCTGTGTGAGGTTTAGGGGTTCAGGTGGCTTTTCTCAGGTGTGCTTGTGGGAGATGGCGACCCAGCAGAGAAGGTGTGGGTTCAGTGCTGATTTAAGCAGAGAGAGTCTGTGAGTTCCTTGAATCCTCTGCTCAGCTGCATGTTCAGGGCTGTATATATTCCTTTGTCCTCAAAGGGGCCCTGGTGTATCTGAGAGAGAGGGTCCAGGCCGAAGAGACCTTGATGCTGGAGGAAAAAGTGGGGCCTCCTTCGGGGGCCACAGTGGGGACCAGGGAAGACCAGAGATCTCCCTGAAGAGACCAGCATGGACACGTGGCCATGGCAATACCACCCACCATCTCAAAAAATCTGAGGTAATGTAGCACTATCTTCACCTCTAAATGTTACATAAAATCTCAGGGAAATAGATTGGAAAAAGTCCTGAATTGGCTGAGATTATGTTTCTGATACTGCACAGAGTTTGAAATAATTAGGTTAAGTTGAAGAAAACAATTGTTTTAAATGTATTTGTACACCCGTGGCAGATTCATGTCAATGTATGCCAAAACCAATAAAAAAAAAATTAAAAAAAAAAAAGAAAACAGAGCAGTGGTTTATCGGAGGGGTGGAGGTTGGCGGGGAAAGTGTTCAAAGAACTTTTAGGGGGTGATTGACGTATTGTATATCTTGAGAAAGCTGTGCTTTACATGGATGTCTGTTGATCAAAACTTATTAAACTGTACACAATGAAATGAGTATTTCATTGGCTGTAAATTACATTCCTGTGAAAAGCTGAAGAGAGTAAAAAAATTGTGTGTGCGTGTGCTCAGTTGTGTCCAACACTTTATGACCCCCATGGATTGTAACCCACCAGACTCTTCTGTCTGTGGGATTTTCCAGACAAGAACACTGGAGTAGGTTGCCATTGCCTCCTCCAAGGGATCTTCCCTACCCAGAGGTTGAACCTACATCGTTTGTGTCTCCTGCATTGGCAAGCAGATTCTTTACCAATTTTACCACCTGGAAAACTCCACTAAAAATAAATAAGTAAAAGTCACATTTTTTTTTGCCTGCTTGAGTTTGTGACATTTGAGAGCTAAATGGTTTACTAAGGTCACACACATGGTATCCCATCACGTTTTCCTGAATGAGAGACAAGGAGGCCTGGTGGGGATGCCCAGTCCTGCTACTTCCAGCAGTGTGATCCCGGGCAAGGCTGGTCAGGGATCAATGTCTTAATGTCCCCACCAGCAGCTTGTGGATAACACCCCCTGCTTTGGAAGGTGGCTGTGAGGATCAGATATTTTATTGCAAGTAAAGTTCTGAGAAGAGTGCTGACACTGCTTAGCTATTCCTTGACAAAGAGCTGAAAAAAATCTCAAAGAGCAGAGGGGGCCAGAGACCTCCCAAATCAATACTCTCAGGTGGCTATGGGTCCCAGGTAAGCCCAGGTTAACACATGTGAACTTTAGGCTTCTTGGCTCAATGGGAGCTCCAACTGCAAAGGCTTTGAAGACTGTTTACCAGGCAGGGGAGTTTTGTGGGAGAACTTCTCCTGGCAAATATGTAGTGATGTTATGCAGCTTCTTGAAAGATAAGTGGTGCTGGGGGAAGCATATAACCTTTAACAGCTTGAATAAAGTCCACAGAAGTTATGAAAGATTCTTAGGGAAGATGGAAAAGAAATGTTACAATGGCTGCAGGCTCTTTAAAGTTAGATCAAGAATTCTGATATGTCTTCCAAGGTCCATTTTTTTCAGTTTTCTCTCGAGATAGACTATGAAAATGGTAGGTATGTGTTTCCCTTTGGGGAATAAAGGCAGGTAGCATTCGAGTAATGTTAAATTAATGTTCCTTCAGCACATTTATTGAAGGCCTATTATATCTTAGGCAGTTCTGGGAACTCAGGAGATACACACAGAATAGAAATTCCCTGGGGAATTTAAAGTATGAAAGAAAACACAATTGTTTTCCCAGGTAGCTTAGCGGTGAAGAATCTGCCTATCAATGCAAGAGACACATGAGATACGAGTTCGATCCCTGGGCTGGGAAGAGCCCCTGGAGGAGGAAATGGCAACCCACTCCAGTATGCTTGCCTGGAGAATCCCATGGACAGAGGAGCCTGGTGGGCTACGGTCCATGGGGCCGCAAAAGAGTCGATGCGACTGAACACAGCAGAGCAGTAGCAGAGAACAGAGTTGTGTACCCGAATCCGTGCAATCCCAGGGAATAAAATGTAGGTTGCGTTGAGGTGTGAGCAAAGTGTCATGAAGACCTGGCTGGGGGCAAGGGATTCTGAACTGGGGTGTGGTGGGTTCTTGGAGCTGGCCTTTTAGGGGAGAGTGGAAGGACTGACTACACAGGAGGTGAGGGTGGCAAGTGTGATGTCACAGACACGGCATATAGGAGTGTCTGAGTCCTGCCGTGTCAATCATCCCAACAATCTCCTTCGTACACTGCCAAGCCAGATCCATGTCTAGAATCAAAACCATTTAATGACGAGCTCTCCAGTGTGCAACACCCAATACAGAGATCACTCTCAGTAGTGTGATGGAATATGCCCTAAGGCCCAGGGCAAAGATGGGCTCTTCCTTCCGCCCTTCCTCACCATCCTCCCTGTCCCAACACCATGTCTGATTCTTGGCACCTGCATACCAGGTTGTTTGTGGAGGGGGACTGATGGTATTCATGTGGACTCAGGTCTGATCACCCATCCAACAACATGGAATCTGGAGGAGGGAGAAAACTGTACAGGCAGCCTGCCTTGAGAGACCAGGTGTAGTCAAGTTCTGCTTACCACATCCAGGTAGGAACTGTAAGAGAGGGAAGGGGTGAGTGTGCCTGACCACGATGACGAACCTCCTAGTGAACATGGCTAACACACACCTCCAATATTGATCAGTGCGATTGACAAGTTCTGCCACGATTGGGAAAGGTGGGGCCAAGGCTAAGACTTTCTGCCCATAAGGAGCAGGAAAGAAATGTTCCCAGGTGTTTCAGCCACTATGTGTGAAAGGACAGATGATGCTGGGGACATGTGAGTATTCTGTTATCAGAATGATCGGAAATGCACTGAGGGGTGATGGGAGATGAGCCTGGGGATGCAGGTTTAGCAGGAGAGAAAATCTTTTCTGCTTGTCAAAGGTTGTCTGAAATTCAGAGACTCTTTGAAACACATTACTATCTTTTCTGCTTCATACATTATGGGTCCCCTTTTACAGATAAGAACACTGAGGCTCAGAAAATTTAAGAGGATTATTCCAAGTCACACAGGTTGTAAATGGTTGGAACCAGCTATCAGGTTGTTTTTCTTCTTTCTTTTTTAAACCTAGTTCAGCATTCTTTGGAATTGGTTGCAACGCTGCAGAATTACAATGTTATTCAAATAAGTGAGGTGGACTTATCACCATTTAATATATACGCTTTCCTTCATTGCTACTTAAAATTGATCCAGTTTTAAAAACCTTTGAAACTTTGAAGCACTACTTTCTAAATACACCTAAGTGTTTCAGAGTACTTTAGGACTTTTATTATGTGCAAGTTCTCAAATTGTAGTATCATTTTGTGAAAATGACTTGGGAATCTTTATTCAAATTACTGAAAACCTGAAGCGTTTGATGCTTAAAAGCAAATGCAATTACTGAAAACAAAGCTTGCAAAATAGGAAGATGTTCAAATGCATCTTTATAGAAGAAACAAGGGAAGAACTGGGAAAAAATGAATAATTGGAGTGCAAAGGGTATGCTATATTTATCTTTCAAATGTTAGAATTGTTCAACTTGAGAGAAAAAATCTTTTTACATACTCCTATTTTTAATTAGATAAATTGATATTCTATACTAAAGTTTAATAAGATTGGAAAAAGCCTATAATCTTGTAGTTCTAAATTTAGCCAAGTTTTCCAAGAGTATCAAAATGCAATCAACTTATTCAATACAGATTGTCTTAGAAACATATACATTGTAGAAAAGCACTCTGCATAGAGGCAAACTGATACAAATATTTATGCCAACATTTTTATTTAAATTCAATGGAAATGGCAACCCACTCCAGTATTCTTGCCTGGGAAATTCCATGGACAGAGGAACCTGGTGGTCTACAGTCAATGTGGTTGCAAACAGTCAAATATGACTGAGCACGCAGCGTGCACACACACACACACACACACACGCACACAGAGTCTCCAATATATTGTCCATTCAGTGCATCTTTGAAAAAGATTTGGGGCAATTTTATGAAAAACTGTAAGACAAAAACACAACACATTCTTTAGAAAATATCAATGATGCTGTATTAAGATCAGATAGAAACACACAGTTGATTAAAGAATGTGAACAGCACTTTATTATATTCTAATTTTTAATATTCAGGTAATAAATATTGAGAGATTTTTAATACTTTCCATGGAATACCTGAACATTTGATAGTTAAAAAAATTCAGAAAGAATTTGTTTCTGAAAAATAGTTCTGATATAGAACCCTTTCATACATCTATCAATATAATAAAATCTCTTCCTTCATATATATATACACACACACACATTTATGTAAACATGAGTATGTGTGCATACTTATATATCTATTAATATATGTAGATATTATGTATTTTAGTTGTTTAGTTGTTTATTTATGTTTAGTTGTTTAGTGACTAAGTCATGTCTGACTCTTCTGAGACCCCATGGACTGTAGTCTACCAGGCTCCTCTGTCTGTGGGATTTCCCAGGCAAGAATACTGAAGTGGGCTGCCATTTCCCTCTCCAGGGAATCTTCCCAACCCATGGATTGAACCTGAGTCTCCTGCATCACAGACAGATTCTTTACCACTGAGCCACCGGGGAAGTGCATGTATTATATATATGTGTAGGTACATGTATAATCTTTCAGAATGTATTTTGGAATATTTGAAAGACTAAAAATTATGAAACATCTTCTCTTTAAGTAGTTGTGTGTTACCGTAAAAAGAGTGGGAGCCCTCATAGGAGATAAACTTGGGTTTAAATCAAGGTTCCATTAGACATCATTGACTCAATGAACAAGAGTTGGAGCAAACTCTGGGAGATAGTGGAGGACAAGGAAGCCTGGTGTGCTGCAGTCCACGGAGTTGCAAAGAGCTGGACATGGCTTAGTGACTGAACAACAACAGCAAATATCAGTAGTGTCTGCAGTTAATTTTTCCTTGCAGAGACCACTTTTCTGTATCTATCTATGATCTATCTATCTTCAGAGTGTCTCTCCTTTTGGGGAACAGCCTGTGTATCCAAGTTTATGATAAAGCTAATAGTATAAAGCTAACTGTTGGGCAAAATAAAAATCTTTTGTTAAATAACAGAACATGTAAGAGAGAAATAGATTACAAATAAGATTACCTATATAACACATTGCTATGCCTTGATGACCAGGGTAAGGAATCACAAATGTTGATTATAGTGGTAAATGTAGGAGATGCAAGAGATGTAGGACTGATCCCTGGGTTGAGAAGATCCCCTAGATGAGGAAATGGCAACCCACTCCAGTGTTCTTGCTTAGAAAATTCCATGGACAGAGGAGCCTGGCAGTCTGCATACAGTCCATGGAGTTGCAAAGAGTTGGACACGATTGAGCAATTGTGCACACAGCACTTTATTACTCGAAGATATTGTTTTCATATTGTGTGATAAAGCAAATGAGTAATTAAGTGATATTCCAGTACTATCTTTTCTGATCTCATCAAAAATTTAGATTCTCAGCAATTAGGAAAAAGGAGCTAGTGTAAATTAAGAAGTTTAGGTAAAAAACCTAAAGCCTGGAATTTGAATCAAACCCGTGAATATGTATTTATAATGGATTTTATTTTAAAATTATTTCCTACCCAGTCCTCTGAAAAGGCACAGAAGTCATCACTCAGTCCTAGTGCTCACAGTGTGTTTTCTGAATACTATTTCTTGTCAAAGAGAAACAAATATCTTTTCCATCCCCTTACTTTCAATCTATGTGTGTCCTTTGCTCTAAAGTCAGTCTCTTATAGGCAGAAGAAACAGAGATTCTTGGAAATGTTCAAGGTGATCTTCAAGTATTTCAAGTGAGAAGACAAGAAAGTCATCCAGTTGCTAGGATAACATTTAAAGGACATAGGACTCAATTTGAAGTGGCTCCCACTGGCCATAGATGGGGCATTTAGGCAGCAGTAGGGAACATCAGTGGAATGAGACACCCAGTATGTTAAAATTTTGGAGTTTACAGTGATGTAAAACAAAATCTGTAACAGGTTACCTGTTGATAGATGTCAGTGAGTCAATTCAATATTTGAGAATTGATAAAGGAAAAGAATCAAGCACTTACTCTGCCTTTTCCCTATAACTGTATCAATCAATTATCAAATGGTTGATGAGAGAAAGTTTCTCTGTGTAAGACTACCCCAGCTAATACATGAAGAACATGTGACAGAATGGAATGCTACTGTTTTGCAAGCTGTAATGAATCTAGGTACTGAACGCTGGTGGCTGCTTACATCATGCAAGAGACCATGGGACATGGTGTGTCCCTTGTAGCAGAACACACCACCACGTGAGAAACAGTCTTGCCAAAACCATCAAGTGTGATTCTGATCAGCTTTTAGATCCAACTATAATTTACAGGAAACATAAAGGATGAAGGAAAATATTGATGGTTTTCATGAGGACATGGCCATCAAAATCCAGAGTATGAGACACTCCAGAGGATAAATGAGCTGGCTCCTTCAACAACAATTTGCCACGGTGGGAGCTGATGATAGAGGGTAAGCTTATAAGACTTAAGAGACATAGCAACCAAATGAAATAGGTGGACATGGTTTATATCCTGATTTAAACAAGTGGATTGCAGGTAGGTAGGGAGGTAGGTAGATGGAGACTTCTCAAGTGGTGCAGTTGATAAAGCCACATCTGCATTGCACAGCTGCCAATGCAGATGTGGCTTTGATCCCTGGGTTGGGAAGACCCTCTAGAAAATGCTAAAGGCAACCCACTCCAGTATTCTTGCCTGGAAAATTCCATGTCCATGGGGTTGCGGAGTTGAATGTGACTGAGCCTGCATGCACACCCACGTATGCAGATAGATTGATAGACATGCAACTACAAGTGATTCTATGCTTGATGTTATTCAAGAATGCGCCTAGTTTTCTCCTTTTTAAAAAAAATACAATAACAGAATTGTTTTGTTTTTGTTTTCTGGCCATGCTTCGTGGCTTTTGGGATCTTAGTTCCCCGCCCAGAGACTGAACCCAGGTCATGGGCAGTAGAAGTGCAGAAGCCTAACCACCACACCACCAGGGAATTCCCCTGCATTGTTACATTAAAAAAATTTAGCTATTATCAAAATGTTTTCATATGGAACACTTAAGGATAAAAATAAGAAAATGCATGTAAACATATGCTTAAGCCATGATTTTTAACAATGATGAAAACATATGAAAACAAAATAGTCTCGGAAAATCAAAAGTCTAAGTTTTTCAGTTAGTACTTGGATTTCTTCATGACCAAGATAATCATGATGGTGTGATCACTCACCTAGAGCCAGACATCCTGGAATGTGAAGTTAAGTGGGCCTTAGAAAGCTTCACTACGAACAAAGCTAATGGAGGTAACGGAATTCCAGTTGAGCTATTTCAAATCCTCGAAGATGATGCCGTGAAAGTGATGCACTCAGTATGCCAGCAAATTTGGAAAACTCAACAGTGGCCACAGGACTGGAAAAGGTCAGCTTTCATTCCGATCACAAAGAAAGGCAATGCCAAAAAATGCTCAAACTACCGCACAATTGCACTCATCTCACACGCTAGTAAAGTAATGCACAAAATTCTGCAAGCCAAGCTTCAGCAATACATGAACCGTGAACTTCCAGATGTTCAAGCTGGTTTTAGAACAGGCAGAGGAACCAGAGATCAAATTACCAACATCCACTGGATCATGGAAAAAGCAAGAGAGTTCCAGAAAAACATCTATTTCAGCTTTATTAACTATGCCAAAGCCTTTGACTGTGTGGATCACAATAAACTGTGGAAAATTCTGAAAGAGATGGGAATACCAGACCACCTGACCTGCCTCTTGAGAAACCTATATGCAGGTCAGGAAGCAACAGTTAGAACTGGACATGGAACAACAGACTGGTTCCAAATAGGAAAAGGAGTACATCAAGGCTATATATTGTCACCCTGCTTATTTAACTTCTATGTAGAGTACATCATGAGAAACGCTGGACTGGAAGAAACACAAGCTGGAATCAAGATTGCCAGGAGAAATATCAACAACCTCAGATATGCAGATGACACCACCCTTATGGCAGAAAGTGAAGAGGAACTAAAAAGCCTCTTGATGAAAGTGAAAGTGGAGAGTGAAAAAGTTAGTTTAAAGCTCAACATTCAGAAAACGAAGATCATGGCATCTAGTCCCATCACTTCGTGGGAAATAGATGGGGAAACAGTGGAAACAGTGTCAGACTTTATTTTTTTGGGCTCCAAAATCACGGCAGATGGTAAGTGCAGCCGTGAAATTAAAAGATGCTTACTCTTTGGAAGGAAAGTTATGACCAACCTAGATAGCATATTCAAAAGCAGAGACATTACTTTGCCAACAAAGGTCCATCTAGTTAAGGCTATGGTTTTTCCTGTGGTCATGTATGGATGTGAGAGTTGGACTGTGAAGAAAGCTGAGGGCTGAAGAATCGATGCTTTTGAACTGTGGTGTTGGAGAAGACTCTTGAGAGTCCCTTGGACTGCAAGGAGATCCAACCAGTCCACCCTAAAGGAGATCAGTCCTAGGTGTTCTTTGGAAGTACTGATGCTAAAGCTGAAACTCCAGTACTTTGGCCACCTCATGTGAAGAGCTGACTCATTGGAAAAGACTCTGATGATGGGAGGAATTGGGAGCAGGAAGAGAAGGGGCCGATAGAAGATGAGATGACTGGATGGCATCACCGACTCAATGGACATGAGTTTGAATGAACTCCGGGAGTTGGTGATGGACAGGGAGGCCTGGCATGCTGCAGTTCATGGGGTCACAAAGAGTCGGACATAACTGAGTGACTGAACTGAACTGAACTTGAATTTCTAGATAATTCCTGACACTTGAGGAGTTTTGATATTGGGTCAGCTTATTAGCAGCAGCAGCTTATTATGGAAAAGATCGGGGTCATGAAAGTGCTGAGTGAAAATTCAGTAACAGTTTTTTGAGTGTGAAGTTTTGAATTTAGGTTTATCTGCATTTGTACCTGATTAATTCTGAATGGCTTTCCTATACTGACATTCTCTGACTGTAGGCCAAAGACTTGTGGCCTGATAGAAGTTAGTTTTCAAATATAATTTGTGCATAGTGTGTTCTACTTTCTCAAACAAAGAAACTTTTCATGTTTATTAGTTTTTTTGATTCCCAGAAATCACATGTAGAAAGCTGGACAGTTCTTCCTTTGCCATGGATGTTGAAACTGCGCATACTGTTCAGATTTGCTTGATGCAACACAAGCAGACCCAGCTCTCGTGACTGATGTTCAGCCAATAATCCTGGTGCTGAGGTGCCCCAGTGAACATCACAAACACTCCTTTCTCCCTCCTCACCTTGCGTCCCAAACTCTACGACTGATCAAAGGAGGAAACTCATGAAGACCTTTCCTGATATGTTCTAACCTTGATTTTCCCGGAAAAAATCACTGGGAAAAAGGAAATAGTCTAAGAAGGAAGAAGGAAGAAAGGAGGAAAAGGAAAGAAAGAGGGAGGAAGGGACTAGGTATTGAGGAAGACACTTAGAACTTTTTCAAATACTGGCAAAGACCTGTGACTTGGGTTTAATCCCCCATTTTATAAAAGAGGGGATTGAAGCTCTGGGGTAAGTGAGTTGCTAAGAGTTCACCCAGCTCTCAGACCACTGTATTTGAACCCAAACAAACACCCTCACTTCAAATCCAAGACTCTTCCTCCCAAGGCAGGAGTCAGATGGGTCTTTCAGGCAGTTGGAGATTCGTTCTCTATTGACTGAAACTCCAAGACAAGAATAGCAGGACAGTTATGGGAGGAGGCTGGACACTGCACAGACCACATTTCTCATTCCCAAAGTCAGGAGACCTCCCCATCCACATACGTGTAGAAAAGGCTCCTTGGAGCCCGAAGGGCAGTCATGTCAAGGGGTGTTCTACCCACAGGCCTTTGCAGTAGAATCCATCATGGCTGAGATGTGTGAACACATGTGGGATGAGCCTGAGATATACCAAGTATGGACTGTGAACCAGGCAAATCAGAATGATTGAACAAAGGAAACTGGGAAGAAATGTTCCATAAAAGTAATTCACACTACCACAGGGGTGTGACTCAGCAACTCAGGGACTCGTCCTCTGAGTCTGCCCATGTGTCTGTCCACACGTACTGTACTTTTCCTCCCAATAAATACTTGCTTCACTCCTTTTCATCTTTGTGGAAATTCTTTTCTTCAAGGCCAAAGGCCAGGGCCCTTGTCATTGACCACTGGTCTAGTGGCTAGGACCTGGTGCTCTTGCTGCCAGGACCCAGCCCCCATCTCTGGTTGGGGACCCAAGCCCCGCTCCAAGCCGACACAGGCTGAGGCCCTCCGAGATCATTCCTACCACTAGTTTTACGTGGTACTCAAAACCCAGCCAGTCCCCACATCCCTGCACCTGGCACCCCCGTGCTGAGATCACCTGAGTGGCATCTTCACACCCTCTGGGACTGGCATTCTGCTTCCAGTGTCCCTTCCATTACGCCTCAGACACAGCAAGTTCTGTTTTTAGAAAAAGATCTGTCAGAGGCATCATGTGGTTGGGCTGACAGCAGAGAGAACTTCTGTTGGCTTCCATCTGGAAAGCAAGCACTTACAGATGGGAAGACTTTCTGCAACCTTGAAGATTAAAATAAGAGGGCGTCTGCTCCCAAGGTTAATGATTAAAAAGAAAGACAGGAAGCCAGGGCTGCCATCATGGCCCTTTAAGACGTGGACCGAGCTGAGTTTCGGGCTCTGCCCCTGTTTCCACCCCTCTGCTCCCTGCTCCACCCCCTCCACACTCAGGAGACACAGTGACTTGCACTTATAAGGCGCCCTGTCATATTATTAAAGGTGCAGGTTTGGGGAGACCATCGCTGAACTGAATTATATATGCCATCTCTCCCACTGTGAAGTCTGGAAGAGACAGAAAAGCTATCTAGGGCAGATATAAAGTGATAAAGTTTGTTAAAAGTTTTAAATATTTCATGGATGGGAAAACTGAGATTTGGGGAAGTTAGAGGACTTAACACACGTTGTCACTCAACAAGCAAGACACAGGCAGCCTGATCAGCACAAAAAGTCCTGAATTTCCTATTCTCATCCTGGCTTGATCATTGTTATTATTGTCATCCAATAAGGTATTACCCTGCTACCAAAATTTTCAAATCTATAAATAGAGTATAACGTGATGAGCTTTCCTTACCTGGGAGAGTTATTTAAATTATAAACCAGCGTAGCCTCCCAATTTCTAGTACAGCATGGAAGGAACTTAGAAATCATCTCTCACATTCACACCACAGGAAAAAGCTGAACACGTTGGAAATCGACAATTCGTCTTAGATCCATCAGAGAACTGAGGTCATTGGCAGACAGATTGAAGCCCCACAGATTGAAGAGACAGACAGGTGACTACAGAGAATTACAACTCGCTGGAGAGAAGCCTGGGAGGAGGAAGCATCACAGAGCCGAGTATCTGGCTAGGAGAACCTAATCTGGTGGAACACTGGGGACTAAGGTTGAATGCATACATGCTCAGTCACTCAGTCTTGTCCAGCTCTTTGCAACCCCATGGACTATAGCCTGCCAGGCTTCCCTGTCCCTGGGATTCTCCAGGCAAGAATACTGGAGTGGGTTGCCATTTCCAACTGCAAGGAATCTTTCCAGCCCAGGGATTGAACCTGCGTCTCTTGCATCTCCTGCATTGGCAGGTGGATTCTTTACCACTGCACCATCTGGGAATCCCCAGGATGAATAAACTGAAGACTTAAAAAATCCTGGGGACCCCATGGCATAGATTGTAATGATACTCGCATTTCACAGATGAGGAAACTGGCTCAGAGAGATTCCAGGTTCACAGAATTACTAAGTGGTAGGGCTGGGGTTCTAGCCCAGTGGCCGGATTCCTGAGTCTGAGTCCTTAAAGAAACATTTATGACAGAGCCAGGCAGTTGCAAAAAATGGAGGAGGGCCAGCTGGAGAGGGGATCACAGTTGGTTGGAGGAGAAACTGGTTGGACTGAACTTGGAAGGAAGGCAGATGCTGGTTAAATGTCTTATTTTAATTTTTAGTCATATATTTTTTATTCTATTAATAGAGATTTCTAGGATTTATCTTGGGTGTTTCATTTTTTAAACAAACAATCACTCAGAGCCTCCTCTATGCCAAGCAAGGACAGGACGTGAGTATGAAGTGGGCCAGGGTAGGCTGGGGAGGTCAGAACTGGAGTGGACCTTTTCCTCTGGGAGCTCTCCATCTCAATCAGCATTTGTCACCGGTTGAATCTAAAACGTCTCATACCAGGACATGGCCTGAGTTGACCCAAAGGTCACAACGCACCCTGCACAAAGAATCCATGCCGATGCTATTTTCCTTCTCTAATGTGCCAACCATATTGAATAACACAGATAACCAGTAGCTGTGGAATAGGTCCAATGATGGCAAAATAGTCTAAATATTGCAAGGTCAGTGACATAAAATAACCAATTTAAGCCAAATGAAATTATCTTCATTATTACTTTTAAATGGAAGATTAAAATCCTCCAAATTAAATTTCCTTCCACTTAAAGGTGTAATGACCCTAAAATTCCACAATGGTTCCCTGCCTAATTTTTTTGCTGCCTACAAGCTGGATCTGAAAGATGGGGATAATTCTCATACCTATTTTGTAGAAGAATTAAAATGCAGCCAAGCTTAGGAAATGTCCCCCTTTGTGTCTCTTGAGAGCATACTTGGTGAATGATAGAGATCATGGTAGCTGTATCTTCAGGAGGTGAATTAGGCTTGTATGAAGGTGCTCTATCTGTGAGTAGGGAAGTCCATGAGCTAAGAGCTAGTCCAAGATGAGACTCTAGGTTCCTGTGAGAGGAATTCAAGATACACAGCCTTGAGAGCTGGTTTGACATGATCTCCCAAATAGGAACTGAGACCAAGAAAGCATGACTTAAGTCCAGGTACCGAAACCAGACTTGATGACTACACAGGTGCTTGAACGTGGAGTACCTCATTCTGCCTCCAGTACTGGGACCAGCCTGGAACCAGAGTGGAGCTGAAGTGACAGGTGGACCAGGTCACCAGGCTTGATTATAAAGGGTCAGTATGCTGAGAGGGATTTGGGGCAGGAGAAGAAGGGGATGACAGAGGATGAGATGGTTGGATGGCATCACTGACTCGATGGACATGAGTCTGAATGAACTCTGGGAGTTGGTGATGGACGGGGAGGCCTGGCGTGCTGTGATTCATGGGGTCGCAAAGAGTCGGACATGACTGAGTGACTGAACTGAACTGAACTGATGGAAGGAAGGATCAGGCGAACCCTGAAAAGATTTCACCCTCTGTTTTTTCTCTGGAGAATGACCCGTTTCTTTCAAGTTCCAAGGCGGCAAGCTCAACTATGAAACTTTGATATGTGAGATCAAAAATGGAGTCCGTCCTATATACAGCACTTGATAGATGAAAACAGAGGGCAGATGGGAGCCCTCTGGGAAACATCCCAGAACTAGACAAGCTTGATTCTAATCCTGCTATTTACTCGCTGTGTGATGACCTTGGACAACTACTTAACCTCTTTATTCTCTGTTTCCTCTTCTGTAAATTTTTTCCATCTGGTTCAGGAGATACTCCCCTCCAAGTGGTCCAAAGGAATGGATGCGGAGATGTGGTACCTAGATTCAGTGGAATATTATTCAGCCATAAAAGACTGAGATTGTGCCATTTGCAGTTGACTGGGCCTAGAGACTGTCATACAGAGTAAAGTAAGACCTAAAGAGTAAAACAAATACCATGTATTAATGCATATATGTAGGATCTAGAAAAATGGTACAGATGAACTTCTTTGCAAAGCAGAAATAGAGACACAGATGTAGAGAACAAATGTATAGATACCAAGGAGGAAGGGGCAGGTGGGATGGACTGGGAGGTTGGGATTGATATCTATGTACTACTTTGTATAAGATAGATAACTAATGAGAACTGACGGTAAAAAAAAAAAAAATTAAAAAAATAGCCTCCTAAGTTTTCAAAAAATGAAAATAAATAAAAGTAAAATGGTGCACAATTAACCTTTCTCTGCCCAGACTGAATGTGAGCTTGACCACGTAATTCTCAGCTCCCTGCGGGTCATTAACTCTTTAATGTGTTTGAGGAAGGTCTCTTAACCTTGCACCTCATTAGAATGAGTGATTTTGTGGGCAATAAACCAGCCTCACCTCTAATGGAACCAGATTCCAGGACCGTTTTTCTTTTTTTTTTAAAGAGTCTTACAAAGAAAGCTATTACAGGTTTGGAAAGATTGATTTTATTTAAAACCGAATATGTATGAAAGCAGGCAGAGTGGTTATGACATAAATTACTTTGATATATTGAGTGCAAAGGCAAATGCAATTTCTTTCTCCCTTTTAGCTTTCTGTGTTCAGCAGAAGGGTGGCGATTTATCTTTTTTCCCATTTCCATCTGACGTCGGTTGCTTTGAACTCAAGGGAAGAAGGGACAGATGGCCTGTGTTGGAGGGACTTGCAGGAGGGGGAGAGGAAAGGAAAAAGGCAAGAAAGAAGACCCCTCCTCTAATCTCTGTGACTGTGCTAAGTTGCTTCAGCTGTATCTGACTCTTTTGTGATCCCATGAACTGTAGCCCGCCAGGCTCCTCTGTCCATGGGATTCTCCGGGCAAGAATACCGGAGTGGGTTGCCATTTCCTTCTCAGCCCAGAGAGTGAACCTGTGCCTCTTACGTCTCCTGCACTGGCAGGTGAGTTCTTTACCACTAGTGCCACTGGGAAGCTCACACTAATCTCTGGGTCCTCAAAAGACACCATTCAGCTTGCCCCTCCTACTTCCTGATCCAGCCTGGACCCTGCAGGGGGAAAAAAAAAAAAAGCAGCAAAGGGAAGGAACATCTCAAATGGAAATCGATAAACAGTTTACTATGTCATTATCTTAAGCTCATTTTTCGTGTAACAAACCATAATTACATATAATAAATATCAAACCCTCTGCATTGAGAAACAGACAAAGAATATATTCCATTATAATCTGATTTTGATTTCTTTTTCCAGATTCTATGGATCCTCTTTCAGATGCTTCTACTTCCAGGGTAAGAAAGACAGGCAGTAAAGGTCATTTTCTGGTGTCAGAGCCCTGACTACCTCTGTGCCTCTTTCGAGACAGTTATTCATCTTCGCTCAGGTCGATACTAAACATTGTCTGCGAGGCTTTGCCTCTAGCACAGGCTTGTTGAAGAGGGCCTGCCCGTGCCAGGATGCTCTGCCAATTTTGACTTAATGGCTCGATTCCTGAAAATTTGGAATTCTGGATTACATAAAGCTAAAGATATTTCATTTTTGAGGCTTCTCAGAGCTTTACATATGCTACCCTGGGTTGTAAATCTCTGAGAGGGATACAATGCACCACTTTCCGAACTTTTAACACGGGATGCTTTCGACCGAGCATCTCAAAGTAATCACATTCTCTTAACGCTATTCAGGGAGATATTCACCTCTTTACCAGTGTTTACCAGGCCTTCTCAAGAGAATCTTGCTTGCTCATCTAAGCTGGTCTTCTCTGTCTTCCTTGTATCCCATTCTGAGTTACGGCTGCACAGAATTCATCGTCATCCTAAACAGACTCTGCTTCTTCCCTCCCACCTCCATGCTCTCACAGAGCACACACAGGTTTTCCTTCTTCAAAAATCATTTCTCTTCCTTCAGTTCAGTTCAGTTCATTTCAGTTGTTCAATCATGTCTGACTCTTTGTGATCCCATGGACTGCAGCACGCCAGGCCTCCTTGTCCATCACCAACTCCCGGAGTTTACTTAAACTCACGTCCATTGAGTTGGTGATGCCATCCAACCATCTCATCCCCTGTCGTCCCCTTCTCCTCCTGACCTCAATCTTTCCCAGCATCAGGGTCTTTTCCAATGAGTCAGCTCTTCGAATCAGGTGCCCAAAGTATTGGAGTTTCAGCTTCAGCATCAGTCCTTCCTTGGTGGCTCAGACGGTAAAGCATCTGCTTACAATGCGGGAGACCTGAGCTCACTCCCTGGGTTGGGAAGATCTCCCGGAGAAGGAAATGGCAACCCACTCCAGTATTCTTGCCTGGAAAATCCCATGGATGGGGGAGCCTGGTAGGCTACAGTCCATGGGGTTGCAAAGAGTTGGACATGACTGAGTTCACTTTCTTTCTTTCCAATGAGTATTCAGGACTGATTTCCTTTAGGATGGACTGGTTGGATCTCCTTGCAGTCCAAGGGACTCTCAAGAGTCTCCTCCAACACCACAGTTCTCTTCCTTCTGCTCCTGGCAAATTCTGACGTTTAAAATATTTATTTATTTGACTGAGTCCGGTCTTAGTTGCTCCGTGGCATGTGCGACCTTAGTTCCCCGAGCAGGGATCAAACCCATGCCCCCTGTATTGCAAGGCGAATTCTCAACCACTGGACCACCAGGGAAGTCCCAATTTTTTAGAAGGCAGTTTTGTGGTCACCCTTCAGTGACGCCTCCCCAGACAAGAGTTACGGTGACTTCCTGGGGCGTCGATAGCACCTTCAGAAACAGACTGACACGGGCTTATGTGTGACAGTCTAGATGGACACTGACTATTACCACAATAGTAGAACATTACTGGGGTATCGAAACTTTGGTAGAATAATGTTTTTAAAAAGAGAACAAAACAGAAAACGTCCTGTCAGTGAGAATACGTTCTGATTTTGGAAAACACTTGGAAAGCCACTGAATCAAAAGGCATTCTGAAAGAATATAGAAGGCCAGCAGCCTGTCCACAAAGGAGGTTCGAGTGGGTTTCTTCTCAAAGGACCTTTGTTTGGCTGGATGGAGGTTGCAGGTTTGGGGTGAGAGCTGAATTGCTCAGGGCAGGAGGAGCTGGGAACTACCTTCAAATTAACCCTCCCCGAGATTGTTCCTCCAAATGAAAATGAAACATGGCCAAAGTGTGTGTGTGTGTGTGTGTGCTTAGCTGGGTCTGACTCTTTGCAACCCCATGGACTGTAGCCCGCCAGTCTCCTTTGTCCATGGGGATTCTCCAGGCAAGAATTCTGGAGTGGGTTGCCATGCTGTCTTTCAAGGGATCTTCCCAACCCAGGGACTGAACCCAGGTCTCCCGCATGGCAGGAGGATTCTTTACCAGCTGAGCTATCAGGGAACCCCCACCACCAAAATGTACCAGTGTCCAATAATTGCCCCTTAGGTGCACAACTAAAGAGGGGAGAGAGATGTTCTAACATTTCTGGTACCTCTCATTAGCAGAAGCCAGCTGGCCAAGAGATCTAGCTGATGCCGTCTGCAGAGTTAAAGCTCTGAGGGCACAGATGGGACTTCCCTGGTGGTCCAGTGGTTAAGACTCTGTGCTTCCACTGCAGGGGGCACAGGTTTGATCCCTGGTTGGGGAACTAAGATCCCACATGCCATGTGACATGGTGGAACAAAAAAAAAGTCTCAGGGTACAAAACAGCACACACAAATAGGGCAAGAAAGTATACAGGAATGTGGATAGAAAAGTAGTGGAGGACTAAACTGTCTTTCTTAGAGGGAATATTAATTACATCCCTATAGCAATATATGAATATGTTTATTAAACTATTTCTTCTCCAGCACAGTATGTTTTCAAGTATTGAATCTTTCCCCATCTGATAGCTGGAAAATGTGACCTTATGCTTTTAATAGTTTTTGTCTGTTAATATGTGAGTTGATATATTTTTCAATGTTTTTGAAACAACCTCTTTATATTTTTCTTCTTTGAATATCAGTAATTTTACGTCCTTTGCCCATGTATTCCATTGGAAGGACTTTTTTCTTCTTCTTAATTTACAGTACTCTGTATATAACAGGGGAAAGTGAAAGTCACTCAGTTGTGTCCCACTCTTTGTGAGCCTGTGGACTATACGGTCCATAGAATTCTTTAGGCCAGAATAGTGAAGTGGGTAGCCTTTCCCTTCTCCAGGGGATCTTTGCAACCCAGGAATTGAACCCAGGTCTCCTGAATTGCAAGCAGCTTCTTTACCAGCTGAGCCATAAGGGAAGCATATATATTAGGGGTACTGACCTTTTTTTTGGACTTAATTTTACATTTTTTAAAAAATTTGTATTTTCCTTTTTGTATCATTTGTGTTTTTTACTGTTCAGACTTTTTTGTGTGTTGTCAAATTTATCACACTTTCAGAGATTATGGATTTTATACCATACTTAGGTCTTCTGTATACTGAGATTTTAAATGTATTTTTTTTTCTAGTAATTACTTGATTAAAAAAAAAATAAGTCTTTGGATCATCTGAAATTCCTTTTGGTATAAGGGTTGAGATATTCTACTCCAAATCACTACCATTTTTCTTAACATCACTTATTGAAAAATCACTGTTTATCTTCTGACATACAATTTCACTTTTATCAAATGCCAAATTCTGAAATATATTTTGGTTTAATTCTAGACTTTATACTTCATCCCTTGTCTTACTTGTCTGTTATGCACCACAATTACATCCCTATAGCAATATATGAATATGTTTATTAAACTATTTCTTCTCCAGCACAGTATGTTTTCAAGTATTGAATCTTTCCCCATCTGATAGCTGGAAAATGTGACCTTATGCTTTTAATAGTTTTTGTCTGTTAATATGTGAGTTGATATATTTTTCAATGTTTTTGAAACAACCTCTTTATATTTTTCTTCTTTGAATATCAGTAATTTTACGTCCTTTGCCCATGTATTCCATTGGAAGGACTTTTTTCTTCTTCTTAATTTACAGTACTCTGTATATAACAGGGGAAAGTGAAAGTCACTCAGTTGTGTCCCACTCTTTGTGAGCCTGTGGACTATACGGTCCATAGAATTCTTTAGGCCAGAATAGTGAAGTGGGTAGCCTTTCCCTTCTCCAGGGGATCTTTGCAACCCAGGAATTGAACCCAGGTCTCCTGAATTGCAAGCAGCTTCTTTACCAGCTGAGCCATAAGGGAAGCATATATATTAGGGGTACTGACCTTTTTTTTGGACTTAATTTTACATTTTTTAAAAAATTTGTATTTTCCTTTTTGTATCATTTGTGTTTTTTACTGTTCAGACTTTTTTGTGTGTTGTCAAATTTATCACACTTTCAGAGATTATGGATTTTATACCATACTTAGGTCTTCTGTATACTGAGATTTTAAATGTATTTTTTTTTCTAGTAATTACTTGATTAAAAAAAAAATAAGTCTTTGGATCATCTGAAATTCCTTTTGGTATAAGGGTTGAGATATTCTACTCCAAATCACTACCATTTTTCTTAACATCACTTATTGAAAAATCACTGTTTATCTTCTGACATACAATTTCACTTTTATCAAATGCCAAAATCTGAAATATATTTTGGTTTAATTCTAGACTTTATACTTCATCCCTTGTCTTACTTGTCTGTTATGCACCACCACAGTACCACTCTGATTTAATGATACACTTTATGATGAGACAGGAAAGGTCTTACCTGACCCATAATTTACTTACACATTTCCCTACTGTTAAATTGCATGAACTGTGTGCTGTACTTCAAATTGATTGTGAAAGCTGATATGGGGTTCTTCAGTTCTTAAAAAAATCACAAAGAAAGAAGAAAATGTAAGAGAAACGTTCGTTTCCTTTTCCATTCACAAACAGAATTCTCAGTATTTTGGAGAGATCTCTTTATTTTTTTCAGGTATTTTGAGATACTTTTTTCATATCCTTGATTTTATTATTTGCCATCTAGTATAATCAAAAAATAGAGGAAGAAATGACAACCCACTCCAGTATTCTTACCTGGAAAATTCCACAGACAGAGGAGCCTGGTGGGCTACAGTCCATGGGGTTGCAGTCAGCCACGATTGAGTGAAAGAGCACACAGTCAAAAAAAGAAATGAAATTTTGGAAAAAAATCAATATTTCTGTAGCAATCATTGACATATGTATTCACACAAGGATTGGAGAATGATCTGCTTACAGAAATGCAGAGTCTGACATCTCTAATCAGAATAGAATCCAATTCTCCACCCTCATAGAGTTGGGATTCAAACACCAGTTTTGTGAGTCAATAGTTGAGTGGTCTTTTTTAAAAAAGTTTATTTGTTTCGGGTGTGCTGGTTGTTGTTGCTGCTGAGGCTTTTCTCTAGTTGCAGTGAGCAGAGGCTACTCATCGTCGCAGTGTGGGGACTGCGGAGACTTCACATTGTGGTGGCCTCTTTCGCTGAGAGCAGGGGGCTCTAGGGCATACCAGCTTCAATAGTCGTGGCTCTGGAGCACAGGCTCAATAGTTGTGGTGCACAGGCTTAGTTGCTCCATGGCATGTGGGATCTCCCCATTTCAGGGATCAAACCCCTGTCTTCTGCATTGGCAGGTGGATTCTTTACTGCTAACTCACCAGGGAAGCCCTAGTTGAGTAAGCTTTGGCAAAGCTTTTCACTTTCTTTGTCTTTTTAAAAAAAAATAAAATGGAAATAACATATAATTATGAAAGATGATTCGGAAGATTAGGTTCAAGGCTCAGAGGCAGGCTTTAGTTGTTTTTTGACCTTGAATAAGTCCCTTGCTGCTGCTGCTAAGTCGCTTCAGTCGTGTCCGACTCTGTGCGACCCCATAGATGGCAGTCCACCAGGCTCCCCCGTCCCTGGGATTCTCCAGGCAAGAACACTGGAGTGGGCTGCCATTTCCTTCTCCAGTGCATGAAAGTGATAAGTGAAAGGGAAGTCCCTCAGTCGTGTCTGACTCTTAGCGACCTCATGAATTGCAGCCTACCAGGCTCCTCCGTCCATGGGATTTTCCAGGCAAGAGTACTGGAGTGGGGTGCCATTGCCTTCTCCAGAATAAGTCCCTTAAGCTCCCTTAATATGTTTCTTCATCACTAAAATAGGAGATAACACTTTGGAATAATAAACCTTCTCTTATGAGTTGGCTGTAAAGAATTAATATGTGTAGCTGTTCTTTCTAATATACTGGACACAATTAATTTAGGATAGTGTTAACGGATCTGAGGAAGGAGAGAAGATGGGAGGAAAAGAAGGTGGGTGGGAAGTGGGTATTTGGTTTTATATCCATTAAGGAAAGCAATGTTTTTGGACACCACATTGAAGGGTTGCTCCCTCTCTCTCCAGCCACCTAACATTGGAGACCAATCTTGCTCTGGCATACAGGTTATACTGTACTTGATTTAACTCAGCCCCATCTTCAATCTTGCTAAACTATGCGGCACAACAAAGCCAACTCCAAGGAAAGTTAGCCGAGGCCTTTGGATTGATTGAACACGCTTGTCAATGGTGTCATCCCTCCCACGTACATACAACGGTTTTTCATTAGGATTTTGTTGTCTGCCTTGGAGTGGTTGAAAACATTCCCATGATGGATTAATCAATTTCCAAGTTAATGCATTTACATGTGGTAATGACTTGCTCAAACCTCTCTCTGGCAGTCTGAATGGGCTTCAGGGAATTAAGTAGGACAGTGGAAGAACCCAATTTTCAATTAAGAAAGGAAGTTGCAAAGAGTTCTTTCCTAACCTAGAAAATGAACCAAAGCTGATAATTTCCTTTTTTTCCTCATGATATATAAAAATTAAAAAAAGCTAAGTCTATTAAAATAAACCCACATCATTTACATTTTCCAAATTGTAGTGCTATTGGATGCATCATTAAGTATAAATGGGTTGCAATAAAAAACACATTAATTAGTATAAAAACAGCAAAATAATAAAACCCAGAAGATTTCAAGTTCATTTGGCTCTCCTCAAACAGATAGAAAGCATTATATTTACATATTTACATATAACCAGGAACAGCTAAATCATTTGTCTATAAAAAATTTGAAAGGAGGTTGTAGAGGGAGAACCAACCAGAGTGATCATTTCCATAAACCATGACTGCATTTCGGTCATAGGCAATCCTTTTCCTGGTTACTGCGCTCATAAAGTGCCTATAAAAATGACATCATGCAGTTCTATATTTATGGTCTGTCAATATCCCATGGATCACATCGGTCGAGTTTACAAGGCAGGAGATGGTTGCCCCTCCCCACTTCCAAATGCTATTGTTTTCTCTGTCCTCGGGACTCTGAATGCTGTACTGATCCCTTGACAATTTGACAGCCCAGGGTACGTGACGAGTCTGTAATTAAAGTCTGGATGGTGGTGGAGGACTCGCGGAAGCCCAGACCCCAGGCAGTCATACTGTCACATTCATTTTATAGTTTTGAGTACAGTGACCAGCTGGGCTTGAGCTGGGGGGAGAACAGTTTGCAACAGAAATGACATTTGGGGGATATTCCCGTTTGCAATTATCCTTGGCCACCAAAGGCTGAGTAGGCCACATCTGCCTCTGACGCATGTGAAAACTCTTTGGCTCAGCACACTCTGTCTATAGGATGCTACAGGTATTAAAAAGAAAGACTTACGGCCTCACAGGAGGCCATTTTGCAGAGTGTGTACTGTCGTGTGTTGAGAGAATGAGAAGAAAAAAAAAAACCAGAAAGATCGCAGAGTCAGATCTATCTAAAAGTTAGTATGGCTCTGGATGGGTTGGGGTGAGTAGCTGAGGACTGAAGATACGCACAATGCAAAAGTGAGAGAATCGGATTTTATGTGGTTGTGTGTGTTTCAGGCTGGGGAGCATGACTTAAGTGATGCATCTGTGTAGAGGCAGACTTTCTTTGAAAACCTGAGTACCTCTTTTGAAACATTAGGCGGGGGAGATGTAGAGAGCTTGGGTAAAATTATCCCAGGTACACAAATGGGGAAAATGCGTAACCAAGGTACATCCTTCAGAATAAAGTTTGAAAATTAGTGATCTGTCAGCAGACTCTGGTATTTCAGAGAAAACACAGTATGTTTTGGATAATGCCAGTAACTGGCCTGAGAGATGATGGTGCTGAATTGAGCCTACAACTTAAGTAGAAATAAAAGGAAAAAAAAATCATGATAATAAAAAAGTAATAAAGACCTAGTTTCAAATCCCAAAATTTCTATTTGGCAGTATCTTTGGGAGGGAAAAATGATGGCATTTACATCAGCTAATCTGGGTCAAATGCATTCCAAGGAATGAACAAACCTTTACTGTTTCTAAGCAGAAAAGTGCAGAGGGGGAGAAATTGAGATTTTTTTTGACCACAAAATGGTTCCTGCAAAGAAGTCATATAATTTTTATTATTCTTCCAGTTCAAGTGGTTGATCAGCATTCATGGCCAAGTTGAGAGGTCAACTTTGCAGTGGCTCATCAAATGGAATTTAAAGTCCAGAGCCACATGGGCTCCTCTGTGCTGCTGTTCCCCGCGCCGCGCCCCCGCTCCCCTCAGTCATGCCCAAGAACAAAGCCAGGCATGCGTTCCAGCACAACTTATCCTTTTTTGTTCTTGAAACTATCTTTAAATTTATTTATCACTTGAGGGATAATTGCTTTACAGAATTTTGTTGTTTTCTGTCAAACATCAACATGAATTGGGCTTCCCTTGTGGCTCAGCTGATAAAGAATCTGCCTGCAATGCGGGAGACCTGGGTTTGATCCCTGGGTTGGGAAGATCCCCTGGAGAAGGGAAAGGCTACCCACTCCAGTATTCTGGCCCAGAGAATTCCATGGACTCTATAGTCCATGGGGTGGCAAAGAGTTGGACATGACTGAATGACTGTCACTTTCAACGTGAATCAGCCATAGGTGTACATTGTCCCCTCCCTAATTTATTCTTCATTGGTCTAAGCTATGCCTTGTTCATGCTGCTGCTGCTGCTAAGTCGCTTCAGTTGTGTCTGACTCTGTGTGACCCCACAGACTGCCTCCTACCAGGCTCCTCCATCCCTGGGATTCTCCAGGCAAGAACACTGGGGTAGGTTGCCATTTCCTTCTCCAATGCATGACAGTGAAAAGTGAAAGTGAAGTTGCTCAGTCGTGTACGCCTCTTAGCGACCTCATGAATTGCAGCCTACCAGGCTCCTCCGTCCATGGGATTTTCCAGGCAAGAGTACTGGAGTGGGCTGCCATTGCCTTGTTCATGGTTACCCTCAATTCCAATGTTTACAGATTCATTTTCATAATATTTCCTCTGGGTTTATTGTTTCCATTTGTAAAAGTTCACAGAGTCCTGTATGTATGTCAGAGNGCAGCCTACCAGGCTCCTCTGTCCATGGGATTTTCCAGGCAAGAGTACTGGAGTGGGCTGCCATTGCCTTGTTCATGGTTACCTCAATTCCAATGTTTACAGATTCATTTTCATAATATTTCCTCTGAGTTTATTGTTTCCATTTGTAAAAGTTCACAGAGTCCTGTATGTATGTCAGAGTAAGCCGATATAATTAGCCAAGGCCCAGAGCTTTTCAAGAGCAGATAGATGATGCTCCCCTGGAGAGAACTTGAGTTTCTGACTCCTGTGCTTGTCTCAGATTTCTGTGACACAGATGTAAGACAGTGTTGGGAGGTGAGAGGCGGTTTTGAGAAAACAGTGCATTGTAGGCATGACTTTGGTGTCTTATGGATAACTATATCTTGGTTTTCTCAACAAACTCCTTGCCAGGGCACTGCTGCTGGTGCTGCGTTACTTCAGTCCACCCAATTCCGCCACCAGACCACCCACATGGTTGCCATGGAGACTTGCCACGTAAGTAGCTTATAAAACTTTCTCATGAGTCTTATGGATAACTATATCTTGGTTTTCTCAACAAACTCCTTGCCAGGGCACTGCTGCTGGTGCTGCGTTACTTCAGTCCACCCAATTCCGCCACCAGACCACCCACATGGTTGCCATGGAGACTTGCCACGTAAGTAGCTTATAAAACTTTCTCATGGTGGTTGTGAGCTGGGGAAAATCTTATTCATTTCTCTTATTACATGTCTTTGAATATGTATAGGTTCCAAAGATCTAGATTTGGAAAAATGGGCAGTTGTAGGGTAATATATTCAGTCACTCATCTGTTCATTCAATTCACATTTTTAAAGAGCATATTGTATATTAAGCACTAGCTTATGTTGCAAGGGTACAATGGTTTTATTCTTCAGTTCTTGAGAGTTAGTTCACTATTGCCTCCATGGAGCATCTTCCAATCTTATATATTTGATCCAATAACAAAGGAATGACAGGCTTAATCTCTGTTACTGATATGTCTATATTAGTATCATTCTTCTTAAAAACATTTCAGTGAATGTTTATGTCTATCCACTTGTCTGCATTTATTTATTTTACGTTTTGACCACACCACATGGCATGAAGGATCTTAGCTCCCTGACCAGAGATCNTGGAGCATCTTCCAATCTTATATATTTGATCCAATAACAAAGGAATGACAGGCTTAATCTCTGTTACTGATATGTCTATATTAGTATCATTCTTCTTAAAAACATTTCAGTGAATGTTTATGTCTATCCACTTGTCTGCATTTATTTATTTTACGTTTTGACCACACCACATGGCATGAAGGATCTTAGCTCCCTGACCAGAGATCAAACCCACACCCTCTGCAATGTAAGTGCTGAGTCGAAACTCCTGGACCACCAGGGAAGCCTCTAATTCCATTCTTTACAAGTTTTCTTGAAGGTCTCTGCGGATGAATCTTTAGATTTCCTCTGATCATGGACATGAAAGTATCCATTTTATCCAAGTCTAAATAGACTCAGAAAATTGCCTATAAATTTGCACCAGAACTAAGATAATCTTTAATTTCCTGCTCCAAGATCCTATCTGGACTCCAGTCTTTTATTAATTGGGATTACTTCAGTCTAAAGTAATAAAGCACCTGATTTAAACTGACTTGCCTACAAAAGGGACTGTATTGCTTTATGTGACTCATCCACCCAGAAATCAATCTGATATCAAGTGTCGTTGGACAGGTACTTACACAATGCTGGCAGGATGTGGTTTCCCTTTTTCTCTTTGTCTTGGTTCTGCTTTCTCTGCACTGATGTCATTTGCCAGTAGGATCTCACAGTTGCCAGCTGGTTAGCTCTTAGGTTACATCCTATCAGGTTTAAATCCAGCGTAAAAATGACCCTGTTAACTATGACCAATTCAAGTTATGATGTTCACCCTGGATTGACTTAGGTCATGAGCCTCCACTGGGCCAGTTACCATGGGCAGGTATGCTTCACATCCTCCTTCTCTAGGACTGGGGGTGAGCTTAACTTAGACCACAGGGCATGAGTGTGGGCAGTGGGCATCTCCAAGTAGCACCTGGGCTCATTCCCTCAGGAAGTGGAGAAGTACTCTACAGAAGAAAACCATACATATTCACTAGGAGCTAGGTGCTCAGACATGTCTGACTCTGCGACTTCATTGACTATAGCCCGCCAGGCTCCTCTGTCCATGGAATTTTCCAGGCAAGAATACTGGAGTGGGTTGCCATTTCCCTCTCCAGGGGATCTTCCCAACCTGGGCATCAAAACTGCATCTCTGGTGTCTCTTGCTTTAGCAGGCAGATTTTTTTTTTTACCANAGCCCGCCAGGCTCCTCTGTCCATGGAATTTTCCAGGCAAGAATACTGGAGTGGGTTGCCATTTCCCTCTCCAGGGGATCTTCCCAACCTGGGCATCAAAACTGCATCTCTGGTGTCTCTTGCTTTAGCAGACAGATTTTTTTTTTTACCACTGTGCCACCTGGGAAACCCAAATGTTCACTACACTTATGTATTGATAGAATTTCCCCAGATTAAATACATACAGTATTTTCTTAGATGTGTAAGATGATGAAGGAACTAGCAACTGTATTTTGTTATGTGCAGGCAGAACACACCTGACTTATTGTGGTTAACAACCAGAGCAGTTTGACCCATTTTGGGTAAAGTGACCATATGAGAGGGGGTGGGGAATTAGCTAAAACAAGTCATATAAAGATAGAAAGACTTCCCTGATGGTCCAGTGGTTAAAAATGCACCTGCCAATGCAGGGGACATAGGTTCAGTCCCTGGTCTGGGGAGATCCTCCATGCCGCGGGGCACCTAAGCCAGGGGATCGTGATGACTGAGTCCTGGCTCAGCAACTAGAGAAGAGAAGCAATGGCAACGAGCCACTGCTGCTACTGTCTGAGAGTAGAGGATAGCAGCGGTGAAGATCCAGCATAGACAAAAGTAAATAAATAAATTAAAAATCAGGTGGTACCAAAAAATAAAAATAGAAAGACTGAGTATGTTCAACTCAGAGAGTTTTTAGTTCTTTGCAGCATAGTTGGAGGGAGGTACTATTACATCACTTATTTGAAGTGCCTTAAACCAGGAGAAGGCAATGGCAGCCCACTCCGGTACTCTTGCCTGGAAAATCCCATGGACGGAGGAACCTGGTGGGCTGCAGTCCATGGGGTCACTAAGAGTTGGACACGACTGAGCGACTTCACTTTCACTTTTCACTTCCATGCATTGGAGAAGGAAATGGCAACCCACTCCAGAGTTCTTGCCTGGAGAATCCCAGGGATGGGGGAGCCTGATGGGCTGCTGTCTGTGGGGTTGCACAGAGTCGGACACCACTGAAGTGACTTAGCAAAAAAACAAAAAAAAAACAAAAAAAACAACCAGGAATAAGAACAGATCTGTTCTTGAGATACAGAGATTACTACAGTGTAGCAACCGATGCCTTGGTTAGTACTGTGTTTCCTATCACTGTAACTGGCCAAGTATAGTTTTATCTGTCAAGAACAGTGTAGGAACGAGTCAGTAATTGAGTGAGTGATTGTACTGGGTAAACTTTTAACACTCTTCATGCCTGAGATCTAGTGATTTTCTATGATTCCTAAGTTAAACATGAAGAATGACAGGACAATGGCTATTACATTGGTTAGTAAGAGACAACTCCTTAGATTATAGAGTACCTAGAAAACAGAAAATAAGCAGGTTGTCTTAAGAAAGGATGTGGACATGATTGATGAGAGAGCGTGGAGCTAGATTTTTTTTTTTTTTTTTTGGATAAAGAAAAGATGATTAAATGGAACAAGTGGAGAATATAAGAGAGGAAAACTGAGGCAACTCCATATTTTTTCTTTGATTATTGAATATGCTATTTATTGTCTTTCTTGCTTTACCATGAAAGAGCATGAGAACGTGGAGGTCTAGAGGTATAATGTTTGTTTCTGTTTTGAACAATTCTGGCAAATTATTTTCTGCCTTAAAAGTCATTCTAAGAGGGCATTCTTCCATTTCTCTTTTTCCTTGTATTACACTGTGACACAGCTGATGTTTAACTCAAGATTCAGTCCAGTTGAGTCACACAGTAGTGTCCAACTCTTTGCACCCCCATGGGCTGCAGCACACCAGGTGTCCCTGTCCATCATTAATTCCTGGAGCTTTCTCAAGCTCATGTCCACTGAGTCAGTGACGCCATGCAACCATTTCATCCTCTGTCACCCCCTTCTCCTCCCAACTTCAGTCTTTCCCAGCATCAGGGCCTTTTCTAAGGAGTCAGTTCTTTGAATCAGGTGCCCAAAGTATTGGAGTTTCAGCTTCAGCATCAGTCCTTCCAGTGAATATTCAGGACTGATTTCCTTCAGAACTGACTGGTTTGATCTCCTTGCAGTCCAAGGGACTCTCAAGAGTCTTCTCCTGCAACACAGTTCAAAAGAATCATTTTTTCAGCACTCAGCTTTCTTTATAGTCCAACTTTCACATCCATACTGGAAAAAACTTAGCTTTAACTAGATAGACCTTTGTCAGCAAAGTCATGTCTCTGTTTTTTTAATATGCTGTCTAGGTTGGTCATAGCTTTTCTTCCAAAGAGCAAGTGTCTTTTAATTTCATGGCTGCACTCACCACCTGCAGTGATTTGGGAGCCCCCCAAAATAAAGTCTGTCACTGTTTCCATTGTTTCCCCATCTATTTGTCATGAAGTGATGGGACAGGATGCCATGATCTTAGTTTTCTGAATGTTGACTTTTAAGCCAGCTTTTTCACTCTCCTCTTTCACTTTCATCAAGAGGCTCTTTAGTTCTTCTTCACTTTCTGCCATAAGGGTGGTGTCATCTGCATATCTGAGGTTATTGATATTTCTCCCAGCAATATTGACTCCAGCTTATCCTTTATCCAGCCTGGCATTCTGCATAATGTGCTCTGGATATAAGTTAAATAAGCAGGGTGACAATATACAGCCTTGACGTACTCCTTTCCCAATTTGGAACCAGTCTGTTGTTCCATGTCTGGTTCTGTTGCTACTTCTTGAGCTGCATATGGATTTATAAGGAGGCCAGCCAGGAGGTCTGGTATTCCCATCTCTTGATGAATTTTGCACAGTTTGTTGTAGCTATGAAAAGAAGAGAAGTGAAAGGCAATGGAGAAAAGGAAAGATATACCCATTTGAATGCAGAGTTCCAAAGAATAGCAAGGAGAGATAAGAAAGCCTTCCTCAGTGATCAATGCAAAGAAATAAGGGAAAACAATAGAATGGGAAAGACTAGAGATCTCTTCAAGAAAATTAGAGATACCAAGGGAAAATTTCATGCAAAGATGGGCTCAATAAAGGACAGAAATGGTATGGACCTAACAGAAGCAGAAGATATTAAGAAGAGNGCCTTCCTCAGTGATCAATGCAAAGAAATAAGGGAAAACAATAGAATGGGAAAGACTAGAGATCTCTTCAAGAAAATTAGAGATACCAAGGGAAAATTTCATGCAAAGATGGGCTCAATAAAGGACAGAAATGGTATGGACCTGATGGAAGCAGAAGATATGAAGAAGAGGTGGCAAGAATACACAGAAAAACTATACAAAAAAGACCTTCATGACCCAGATAACCACAGTGGTTATCTAGAGCCAGACATCCTGGAATGCGAAGTCAAGTGGGCCTTAGGAAGTATCACTACAAACAAAGCTAGTGGAGGTGATAGAATTTCAGTTGAGCTATATCAAATCCTAAAAGATGATGCTATGAAAGTGTTGCACTCAATATTCCAGCAAATTTGAAAAACTCAGCATTGGCCACAAGACTGGAAAAGGTGTTTTCATTCCAATCCCAAAGAAAGGCAATGCCAAAGAATGCTCAAACTACCGCAAAATTGCATTCATCTCACATGGTAACAAAGTAATGCTCAAAATTTTCCAAGCCAGGCTTCAATAGTACGTGAATTGTGAACTCCCAGATGTTCAAGCTGTATTTAGAAAAGGCAGAGGAACCAGAGATCAAATTGCCAAAATCTGCTAGATCCCCGAAAAAGCAAGAGGGTTCCAGAAAAATATCTACTTCTGCTTTACTTACTATGCCAAAGCCTTTGACTCTGTGGATCACAAAACACTGTGGAAAATTCTTAAAGAGATGGGAATCCCAGACCACCCGACCTGCCTCCTGAGAAATCTGTATGCATGTCGAGAAGCAACAGTTAGAACTGGACATGGAACAACAGACTGATTCCAAATCAGGAAAAAAGTACATCAATGCTGTATATTGTCACCCTGCTTATTTAACTTATATGCAAAATACATCATGAGAGATGCTGGACTGGATGAAGCACAAGCTGGAGTCAAGATTGCTGGGAGAAATATCAATAACCTCAGATACGCAGGTGACTACCCTTATGGCAGAAAGTGAAGAGGAACTAAAGAGCCTCTTGATGAAAGTGAAAGAGGAGAGTGAAAAAGCTGGCTTTAAACTCAACATTCAGAAACTAAGATCATGGCATCCTGTCCCATCACTTCATGGCAAATAGATGGGGAAAACAATGGAAACAGTGACAGATTTTATTTTCTTGGGCTCCAAAATCACTGCAGATGGTTAGTGCAGCCATGAAATTAAAAGTCTCCTTCTCCTTGGAAGAAAAGTTATGACCAACCTAAACAGCATATTAAAAAGCAGAGACATTATTTTGCCAACAAAGATCTGTCTATCAAAGCTTTGGTTTTTCCAGTAGTCATGTATGGATGTGCGTTGGACTAAAAGAAAGCTGAGGGCCGAAGAATTTATTCTTTCAAACTGTGGTCTTGGAGAAGACTCATGAGAGTCCCTTGGATAGCAAAAAGATCCAACCAGTCCATCCTAAATGAAATCAGTCCTTAATATTCATTGGAAGGACTGATGTTGAAGATGAAACTCCAATACTTTGGCCACCTGATGTGAAGAGCTGACTCATTTGAAAAGACCCTGATACTGGAAAAAATTTAAGGTGGGAGGAGAAGAGGGTGACAGGACGAAGTGGTTGGATGGTATCAATGGACATTAGCTTGAGTTAACTCTAGGAATTGGTGATGGACAGGGAAGTCTGGTGTTCTGCAGTCCATGGGGTTGCAAAGAATCAGACTCAGCTGAGCAACTGAACTGAACTGAACTGCTGTTCCATGTCTGGTTCTAAATGTTGCTTCTTGACCTGCATAGACTTCTCAGGAGGCAGGTCATGTGGTCTGGTATTCCCATCTCTTGAAGAATTTTCCACAGTTTGCTGTGACTCACAGAGTCAAAGGCTTCGACATAGTCAATAAAGCAGAAACAGATGTTTTTCTGGAACTCGCTTGCCTTTTTAATGATCTAAGGGATGTTGGCAATTTGATCTCTGGTTCCTCTGCCTTTCTAAATCCAGCTTGAACATCTGGAATTTCTTGGTTCTTATACTGCTGAAGCCTTGCTTGAAGAATTTTGAGCATGACTTTGCTAGCATGTGAGATGAATGCAATTGTGTGGTAGTTTGAGCATTCTTTGGCATTGCTTTTCTTTGGGATTGGAATGAAAACATATTTTCCAGTCCTGTGGCCACTGTTGAATTTTCCAAATTTGCTGGCATATTGAGTTAAGCACTTTCACAGCATCATCTTTTAGGATTTGAAATAGCTCAACTGGAATTCCATCACCTCCATTAGCTTTGTTCATAGTGATGGCCCACTTGACTTTGCATTCTTGGATGTCTGGCTCTACGTGAGTGATCACATCATCTTACCTTACCATTATTATTATTTTTCATCTGTTTTTCCCCTAGAATTTCCCCCTTGTCACAAAAGTAGACCTAAACCTAGGTTTTTTAAAAAAAATATAATTCCCAGAAGGCACCACTGTTATTTAAAGGGAGATTGCCCTCATTTGAATGTTGACAGCATCCCTTTTACAGCCTATCATGAACCATCTTTAATACTGCTCATTTCCACAGTGTCAGACTTGGTGTACTACCATACCACCAGGGGTCCTGACCCTTCAGTCAACCTCTGGATTCTGCTTTCACTTGGCACTTACTGATGCATGGCATCTGGGCAGCTCATTCCTTATTTGTAAAATGGAAATAATAATATAGATCCTCTTGGGATAGGGGGAGAGTTGAATGTGAAAATTCTTTGTAAACTGTTAGGTAGATCTCTGCTTTAAAGGACCCATTATTTTCCCTGCTGGCTCAGATGGTAAAAAATCTGCCTGCAGTGCAGGAGACCCAGGTTCAATCCGTGGGCTGAGAAAATCCCCTGGAGAAGGGAATGGCAACCCACGCTAGTATTCTTGCCTGGAGAATCCCATGGACAGAGGAGCCTGACAGGCTATAGTCCTGAGGTTGCAAAGAGGACAGGCCTGGGCAACNTGGAGAAGGGAATGGCAACCCACGCTAGTATTCTTGCCTGGAGAATCCCATGGACAGAGGAGCCTGACAGGCTATAGTCCTGAGGTTGCAAAGAGGACAGGCCTGGGCAACTAACACTTTCACTTTCATTGGTAGAAAGCCATTATCAAATGAAACGGCGAAGAGCTGGCTTCCTTCACCTAAAGCCGGACGGTTTCCGAGTTGGTGTGGCAGTCAGTGCCTGTGCTGTGATCAGGTCGAGCCCTTGCCAGAGACAGAATGCGCTGGTCCAGAACGGATGTCAGAGCAGCTGGACACCGTACTCTTCCAGGGCAGCTTTCTGCAGAAGACCTTTACACTTTGCAGAATGTTTCGTTTTTCCCTCCCCTTGGCAATTCTCTGCTCTCCACAGTCTAAGACTCAGTTAGCCAGTATTCTGAGCCTGGGATGCTCTTCCTTTCCACAAGTACCTGTCAAACTCCTAGTATGCCCACACCTTTCAGAAAATTCCACAGATACTCCTTGCCTTAATCCACTCATACAGAAGCCTCCAGGTCCTCCCATACCAAAGACAAGTTACTTGGTGGTTTTTTTTTCTTTTTTTTTTTTTTTTTACACTGGGCTATGCTGACTTGCTCAGTTGTGTCCAACTCTGAGACCCCATAGACTGTAACCCGCCAGACTCCTCTGTCCATGGGGATTCTCCAGGCAAGAATACTGGAGTGGGTTGCTGAGCTCTCCTCCAAGGGATCTTCCCAAACCAGGAATCAAACCCAGGTCTCCTTCATTGCAGATGGATTTTTTACCAGCTGAGCTACCAGGGAAGCCGTTTATTACACTAGCTGAACTTTGTTTCTATTTGGCCTCCAATTTAATCTCTTGGAAGTCTTTCTTGCTAAACATTTAACATTTTAAATGCACGTGTGCATGCTCAGTTGCTTCACTAGTGCCTGACTCTTTTGTGACCCCACAGACTGTAGCCTACCAGGCTTCTCTGTCCATGGGATTTTCCCAACAAGAATACTGGAATTGGTTCTCAGTTCATTTTCCAGGAGATCTTCTCAACCCAGGGATCGAAACTGCATCTCCTGCATCTTCTGCATTGCAAGCAGATTCTTTACTGCTGAACCACCAGGGAAGCCCTGACAGTTTAAGGGAGAAGGATATTTTCATTCACCTCTGTATTTCCAGGGCTTGGCATGATTGTAACATTCAAAACACGAATAAATAAATATCCAAGTCAATGCCTTTTTCTTGAGTGCCCTGAACAATCCTTCAATGAAGAGCATTGTTCTCTACAGGAGGTCATCAAGTAGCTTTGCACTGAGGCAGTGTCCACTCCCACACGTGTGTGTGTGTGTGTGTGTGTGTGTGTGTGTGTATGTGTTAGTTGTTCAGTCGTGTCCAACTCTTTGCGACCCCATAGACTACAGCCTGCCAGGCTCCTCTGTCCATGGCAAGAATACTGGAGTGGTTTGCCATTCCTTCTCCAGGGGGAACTTTCTGACCCAAGGATTGAACCCTGGTCTCCAACATTGCAGGCAGATTCTTTATTGTCTATCAGGGAAGCCCACTCACATATACTATAGCTTATACCAGCAGCGTGTCTTGGAAACAGAGTCATTTCCTATTAGCTCCCTCATCCCATTGTAAGTACCCTGCATGGTTTACCTGGACTTGAGAGGTCGCTAGCCAGCTGGCTCTACGTTGTACTTAGCTGTAATGGAGTCATCATACTGTGTCATTCCGTTTTCCCTCCAGATCTGTCTTCTTTACTGGACCATGAACTCTGCAAGGAAAGGGAACACCTCTTGTACATTTCTTTTCAGTGAGACTGTTGGCACTTCAGTGACATTTTAAGAGGACATTTAGAAACAGTGAGAATCAGCAGAGGTGACATTTCAAGAGACAGAGAAGCAGAGAGAACGAGACAAGAAGATGTCACTGCAGCAGGGTCTGACCACTTCCTGTCCTCCCCGCTTCTGCTTGCCTCCCTGATGTGCGTGTACATGAGCGTGTGCATGTGACATTATTGACGGGCTGCCAGGCACAGTGTTAGACCTTTTAGATCAAAATTCCTAGTCTTCACAGTCTTGTAAGGTGTGACTGATATTTTCCCATTTGTGGAGGAAATAAAAGTAGATCAGAAGGGAGAAGTCATTTGCAACCTTCTGTGTTTTTCCACTGATTTCTTTATACACAGGGTACTCTCTTCATTTTTCTCCTTTTCTTCATAATCCTCTTTAGTCAAATCTAGAGTTATCCTGCAAATATCATTGCCTTGGCTCTGGCAGCTTCATTACGTGTGTAGCTTCATTATAAGTGCCAGGGACATCACGTTAGAAAATTATACATTCTGGCAAGAAAATCCCCAGTTTCTCATTTTCAGATCACATTCACTAAGAGATTTGCATGTTAACAGATCAGAAGAAAACCCACCTAATGTCAGTGAGGCATTGCCCCAATAATATGAAACTTTTCCTCGCTTCTGTTTCTGCTCAAATATTTTATTTTGTTTTGATTTTTTTTGGGGGGGTGGGTGGGGAGGAGGTGGCTGTGCTGAGCAGCATGTGGGATCTTAGCTCCTCCACCAGCAAAGTATGGAGTCTTAATCACTGGACCTTCAGGAAAATCCCTCAAATATTTTTTAAAGCAAATGATGGCTTCAAAGAATATGCTTCCCAAACCCAAGTTCCCAACTGTTCTTTTTTAAAAAAGTAGAATCTGCACTGGAAGAGGAACCAAAAGAGTTTTGTCTTGGTTCATCTATATTCAGGGTTTGCTAGCCTATGATTATGGAAACAACTCCTGGTTCGCAGGAACAAGAGCCCCCGGAGGAGGCCACATGCGATCAGTAAGGAGTTTCTCTATGCAAGCTGATTCCTCTCCTTCCTTTCCTCTCTTCTTCCCTCCAGTCCTTCCTTTTTTTTTTCTTTCATTTAGTTTTTGTACTTATTTTAAGTGAAGTGAAACTCGCTCAGGCGTGTCTGACTCTTTTCGACCCATGGGCTATATAGTCCATGGAATTCTCCAGGCCAGAATACTGCAGTGGGTAGCCTTTCCCTTCTCCAGGGGACCTTCCCAACCCATGGATCCAACCTAGGTCTCCTGTATTGCAGGCAGGTTCTTTATTAGCTGAGCCACCAGGGAACCCAAGAATATTGGAGTGGGTAGCCCATCCCTCTCCAGCAGGCCTTCCTGACCCAGGAATCGAACTGGGGTCTCCTGCATTGCAGATAGATTCTTTACCAACTGAGCTATCAGGGAAGCCCTGCTATTTATTTTCAATTTTTAAAATTTATTTTAAATTAAATTTATTTTATTAAACTTCATTTTATTTAAAAATAATTTATGAAAAAGAATTTATTTAAATCAAATTTATTTTAAATTTTTAAAATTTATTTTAATTTATTTTAAAGTGTACTTAATTTACAAAGTCTTACATTCTCTAAGGCTTCCCGTGAGGCACAGAAGTAAAGAATCCGACTACCAATGCATGAGACACAAGAAACAAGGGTTAGATCCTTGGAGCAGGAAGATCCCCTGGAGAAGAAAATGGCAATTCACTCCAGAATTCTTGCCTGGAAAATTCTATGGTCAGAGGAGCATGGAAGACTATGTTCCATGGGGTTACAAAGTCAGACACGACTGAGTGACTGAGCACACAGGTAGTTCTCTGAGGCTTGTTACAGAAAAAAAAAATGGCATCACAAATCACTCCTATTTCTGTCATCTGTTCTGCAGGGGCAGCTATTTTGAAACCGTGAAGTGGATTCATCTTTCTAAATGATCCTGGGAGGTGGGAGGGGGGTTCAGGATTGGGAACTCATGTATACCCGTGGCTGATTCATGTCAATGTATCACAAAACCAATACAGTGTTGTAAAGCAAAATAAAGTAAAAAAAAAAAAAAAAAAAAAAAAGATCCTTTGCCTTAATCCATTTTTGTAAGACACGACTGAGCGACTGAACTGAACTGAACTGTGTCCAAGGTATTCTTTTAGATGTGAGGATTTCATTAGTATTTAAACCAGAGAAACTCTTAATATATTCAATTATATTAGCTTATATTCTAATCTGGGGAGAGAAGTAGTCAATGCAATTTGTAATCTGTAAAAGTAAAAGGTGGGAAGTATATGTAAATTAAGAAGCAGGATAAGGAGATTGGTTTCTGCTGTGTATGTATCTTCGGGAGGTGTGTGGGAGGTGTGGGAGGTGCGTGTATGTGTTGAATGTGTTGTGGTGTGGAGTTTTAAATAGAGTGATCAGAGAAAGCCATCCCAAGAAGGTGAGATTAGGAGAAAAGGCATTCTTCTCTGGGGGAGAAATTCTTGCCAAAGGGAACATCCATTGCAAAATTTCTGAGGCAATATGGTGCCTGACGTATCTTCAGAGGCTGAGGTGACTATGAAAGAGTGACTCAGGGCTGGGCAGGCAGAAGAGCAGATGAGAGAGGATAGTTAATGCCACTTAGATAACAGCCAGGGAAACAAAGATCTTGATACCTATATATCTGATCTTCATGGAAGAATTGTTTATCCAAAGAACATTTTATTCTTCAGAAATTTTTTATAGAAATGACTTTATTTTGACCTCTAGGAATAATTAGATGACTCCAAAAGCATAGCATATTTTAGGTCCTTAAGCCTGGTGGCTCAGTGGTAAAGAGTCTGCCTGCCAATGCAGGAGACACAGGTTCAATCCCTGGGTCAGGAAGATCTCCTGGAGAAGAAAATGGCAACTTACTCCAGTATTCTTTCCTGGGAAATCCCATGGACAGATGAACTTGGCGGGCTACAGTCCATGGGGTTGCAGAGTGGGACACGACTTAGCAAATAACAATGACAACAAACACTTTTACAACTATGGTTTAATCAGAATAAACTCAGATTTTGCTCTTTTCACCTGCTCTTTATACAGGAGTCATCCATTCATTTAGTCAACTAGTAGTTATTTTCTTCAAAATTATTTATATAAATGTTCTTGTGCTGACCTTTAGATTTAGACAAATCGACATGTAGCCATCCCATCTGGTCATTTCAGCTTTGAAATTTGAAGAACTTCTGTAGTCATCACCATAACAACAGATCATTATCCAAATTCTGCTTGAATGGTCCCAATTCTTATTTATAGCTGAATCCATTACTGGATTATTTTAATTTCTGCCAGTTTTATCTTATAATCCATCAGATATTTGAAAAAAAAGTCCATGTTCCCCTTGAGTCACAGCTTCTAGCCTTTGTAATCTCACTCTTCATATACTGTTCCCCACACATTTCTTATGCCTGCTGTTTTAGACTTTTTGCCATTAGGTCACCCTCTTTTAGACAAGGACAGGGAAATTCTTACGTTTCTATGTAAGGAAAGTTCCTGGCCTTGAATTTGAATTTTCAGATCCCTTCTCGTAAGTAAAGTTCTAACAGTAGTTATAGACAGAAATGTGATGAAAAAAATCAATTAGACACCAGGGCTGATGGCCATGGTATGTGTTTTGGCACATTATGGAATGAGTTTCTTTCCCTCACAGAAAAGTTCTATAATAGATCTTCCTTCAGCCCTAGTGAAATTGATTAATTATTCCAACTTAATTGATTGTATGCAGTTTCTCAACCCTGTTCAACATCCTAGAAACCAAACTCAGTCAGGAACCAACATTTTTGCATTTGGTTCAATCTGTGTTTATTCCTGGTGACAAAACAAGTCCCTAGTGTGTTGCAAAGCTAAGAGGCTAGGTATTCTGCCTCTGTTCACGTCCTGTTTGTGATATGAATGAAGTTAAGATGAGCCTGATGAGGCATAACTTTTCCCATTATATTTTTGCCCTGGTGATGAATATCGCTTTCCCTGAGTATCGTGTGAATCTGTTCTGTTTTGGAAAGATCATTGATTTATTGAAAAGTTAAGTTGACAGAAGCTCTCAACCTCTAGACAATGCATCTGTCCACTCATCCACACCTCTCCCCAACAAAATTTTATTTTATATTCCAATACTACAAGGGGGTATTTCTTCCCTGGAATATCTTTTTAAATCTTTTGAATGCCCATCTTTCATTCAAGGTTCAGGTAAAAATGATTTCATTGTGAAATTTGAAATAATTCAGATTTCTAGCCCTTACCCAGAGTAGTATATTCTTTCTTTAGGTGCCAAGATCTGTCCCTAGAACCTCACCTGTATCATGTGAGCATGTTGCATGTGTAGCATGCACTTTGCTGGTGTCACAGTTATGTGCATTTATATGTAATCAGGTTTCCATTCCCAATTCCAACTCCATTCTCAAGCTTTGAGCAGACATCTCTTTTCCTTTTTTTTTTTTTTTTTCCTTGACCATTGGAAATCTTAACACTCTTTCTCTGGTAGAATATATCATCATGTATGTCACAACAAGAGGTCCTGCTTCTGACCACAGAGGCCAAAATACATAGAAAACAGTCCTTTCCTGCTCCTAACACTGGGACATGGACACATGATATAAACTTCTGATTGCATGATCTTACCTACAGCCTTAATTTGGAGCATTAATATTTGTCGCTAGGGGCTGTTGAGATTGGTTCTAGCCATAGTGATGATAGGAGCCAACAAATGGTGGGACCATTGCTCTGGGTTGGTAGTGGCCTCTGAAGTCCATTGGTGACATCAGCAGTGTCCCGTCTAGATTGTCCCTGTACTGTGCTCTTGCCTCTGGTTCTGGTTCCTGCCCATTTCCTAAGGCTGGCTCTTCATCTACATGTTCAGATTGCCTAGTATTCTAATAAGCCATCTAATAAGCCACTTTTGTTGTCATTAACCAAGAGCCCTGACTGGTAGATGAAGAATGTTTATTTTATTCTGATTTGATTACCTGGTGCCTAATAAATGTTTATTGAATGATTGAGATCATACTGGACATGATGTCTGTGGGAACCAGAGGGGAATCAGTGGCCAAATTATTTCATTGACTAAACTGTCATCTTCCGTTTTAGAGTGTGAGATGCTGGACCCCACCTTGGAATAGTCTTTCTCCTGCTACCCTCCTTTCACCTCTCAATATAGGAGATGGCTCGGATGGTAAAGAATCTACCTGCAATTCAGGAGACACAAGAGATGTGTGTTCAATCTCTGGGTTAGGAAGATCCCCTGGAGAATCCCATGGACAGAAGAGCCTGACTGGCTGCAGTCCATGGGGTCACACAGAGTCAGACATGAAAGAACTACTAACAACACATAGATAAGCAAATATAGGCTCTCAGGGTAGAGACTTAGCTCACTGTGGGTTAGTTGGTTGCCTTTTTAATGTTTTTGGGGTTGCTGTGTTCAGTTGCACTAAAAATCTTAAGCCTGAGAAACTTCCCTGACATGATGTCATTAAAGGGTTTGCAGCAAAGGAGGAGACTGACTGAGCAGACAGCTCAGTCCTCCTGCTGCATAGCCTGTAGTTTGGAATTTCAAGTACCAGGGACCCAGGCACAGAGGAGAGAGAGCTGCCTGAGGTGGTTTATCCTTATTATAATTCTGCTGGGTCCTGATCTTGCCAAGGAATTTTGCAGAGATGAGAGTATTTCAAACTGTAAACGGAACTGCAGGGGCCGGGAGCCCTGTTTTTCCCATCAGCCCCTCAATGCACGGATGACTCCTTGAATCTGGAAGATGGTCTGAAGTTCCAGGTGCTTCCACTGCTCTGTCACCTTTGACCTGGGGTCCTCGGGTGCTGGCAGAACCATGTGTGTCTGTGTGTGGGGCTGTGACTGAGAGTGTCAGTCCCTCTGGGGACACTCGCCCTGTGAAAGCAGTGACGAGTTTCCTAATGGGCCTGTGATGCAACGGCTGCAGCCCTCCCTGGAGGCTTGGCTTCTGCCCGGAGCCGCTGGCCTTGTCCACAGCCTCAGGGAGCCCACTCCTGGTTTGTGCTACTTCTCTGACTCCAGAAATCTGTGTGTTTCCACCATGGGGAGTGAGATAAGTGTGTTTATCAACCACAGGCTTGGAATGAGAGTCTTCTCATGGGAATTCATCAACCCATTCTCGGGGATGACCGTTTTGGGTAGCGTCTCTTGTCAATGATGTTTTGCTTTCCCTGATTGCACAACAAAATAAAAGCTTCACAATTAAGTATGTGGTAAACAGTGAGGCCACGGCCCTTGGATCCTCAGTCCTCTCCTAACTGCAGTTTGCTGCAAGGGGTGGGGGCAGTGGCTTGGGGGAAGATGAGATAGTTTGGGAATTCTTTCCAACTTCCTGGTTACGTTTCTCCAAAAGGACACAAGATGACTTTGGTATGACCTTTGATCTCCCCACTCTAAGTTCCTTCCCAGGAACCTGCCATACTTCCTTCAGTTCAGACCAAATCCTTTAAGTGGAAAAGCCAACCGAAGCCTCTTGTGTTTATATACCCCAGGGTGCAGCGGTGCCTAAGCACAGAGCTTGCATTCCAAAGTTGGAACAAAGAAGCATTTGTTCTCTTTTCTGAGTGGCAAAAGATTTTCAAGAGCGTTTTGTGACAGAATTATGTTGATTTGACTCAGGACAAAAATCAATGGGTTGTTTTTCTGAAAAAGATGAGAGGCCGTCACTTCTTTACACACCCCTTCCATCTCCTTTGGAAATAGCCTGTGAGAACATCAGCCCTTGTACTTATTATCTGTACTTCTAGGGATGTTCCTATTAAATAAATTGTTTTGAGGTCAACATGAAACACCAACTGGAATGTAACACAAAAAAATCAAAATAGAACAGCCCTCTTTGTGATCATTAAGACAATGTTAAAAAGGGAGAAATCTATACTATTGACCCGCCTTTGATATTTTCTGCTTTAGTTTAGGGTCGTCACCACAAATCTCAGTTACTAAACTCATTACATGTTGCACAGGCTCCCCATGCTGTGTGATTAATAATCGAGACGTCACAAACAGTGTGTTCCTCTCTGGCGCCTGAGAAATACAGCTGCTGAGGCCAGCTAGTCTCATTGGCAGCCTGGGACAATGATTTCTTCTGCGTGAGCCCCTTCTGACCAGTTCTTGGATCCTGACTCTCTGATGACTTATGCTGTGATGAATGACAAATAAACACTGCTGACAGTATTATGAGTCTTCGTTCCTATTGGCTTCAGCTAGGTGTCATCAAGAAGCCTTCTTGTGACCAAAGGGAATGCTGAGGGGTTGCCAAGACCATAAGCCAGTCTGTGTGGTTCATCTGTCAGCACTCACATCCTCACCACAAACATTTTAACCTGGAGGCCAAAACATCTAACTTACAGCAATAACAACAATGAGAAAAAATTGCAGTAACTGCTATTTATTGAGTATAACTATGTAATTCTAATTAAATAATCCCCCAGTAGTATGTATGGCAACTTCCTCTTTGAGAGTTGGGTTATATAATTTTATTATGACATTCTCAGTCTTGTTTTGGTATCTTTTGAGGGAGTTGGACATCATCAATGGAAAAGCCTGGTTTTAGCCAGAAAAACCAGAATTTGGAAAGCACAGAGCCACCATGGAGGACCCGCTGCCTGGTAATCCAGTTTTGATGGTCTTATTTCTGGTCTAGTTTTAGAGAAGTTTCCAGCCTTTGCAAACGAGTATATTATGCAGCCAAGGTTGGAAACCAATGCCATCAATGGAACATTGGCTGCTCTCAGTTCTGAGTCAGATCATAGGTGAGACTTTTGACTCCTTATTTGGGGTTTTCTTAACTCTGAAGTAATGTTCAGAATGTGGAGAAGGTGTGGGCAGCATGTGAAACTGTGGAAAGAAAGGTTGAGAAATGCAGTTTAGGAGTGGGGAGGCATATGTGGGGAGCATAAGGAGAGAAGGAGAAACCTGATCCTAGTGCTTCTTCTTAACCGAGGCTGCCTATCCTGAATGCAATTCTCATTTATACCCAGTGCCACCAATACCAGCTCTAAAGTCAGACATCATAACATTTCTAGGCTGAGAAGGACTCAGAGACAACAGTCAATGCGGTTCCTCTTTCATCTGATGAATATCCACTCTTTCTAGTGCCCAGGAATGATTCTTCTCTTCAAGGTTACAGAGATTTTTACCCATACCAACCTCAACTGTTCTCTTCCATGCTACTTCTTCTTTCGTTCCTTTCCCCTCCTCCCTTCACTTCCTTCTTCCTTCTTCTTCATTCATTGAACACAGAATTACTAAGCACCTTCTGTATGCTTGGCTGTAACTGGTCAATTCCCTTTGATTAAGTGTATAATGTGCTTTTCTAAACATTTCTTCTTTACTCACATCCCTTTTAAGATTTTTGTGTTCAAATTGTAATCTAGAGCTTTCAAGAAGTTCTGGAAAAGAGAAAGGGTGAGAGGAATGTGACTTCTGAGCCTGGGAGGTTTGTATTTAGCTTGTGGGCATATTGGAACCCTTGTTTTTTTTTTCCTTGCCCCACAGAGACCCTCTGTAGAGTCGCTCCATCTTGCTAAGATCAGTTTGAATTTTATTCCTGTCTTTGGAAGTATTAGCAGATCTGCAAATTAGTATACTCTGCAAATTTGATGAGCACTTGTCGATTCCTTCATCTCAACCATCAGTGAAGATATTGAACAGACAATAAAGATATTGAGTCCTGTCATACTCTGGGAGAAAGGCATGGGTGTTTACAGTAACATTTATGACCCAAGCAATCCTGTTGATTGAACTCATATTTTCTTCTCAGAGTCAGGCCTCCGGCGCATGGGAATTTTACTTACACTGAGAACTTCAAATGTCACTAAAACTGCTGTAAAGCAACCTCCTAATTTCCCCCTTTTGAACATGTCACATGCTCCCCATCACTCTCACTGTAGCCTATAATCCTTCATTCTTATCCTCCTCAATTGGACCTTTTTCTTCATTGGCAATTTGTGCTGTGGACCACGTTGATATTAAAACTTCTGCATCTTGTCTTTGATATCTTATGATTTCTAGCCATTACTGTTTCCACCATAACTTTTCTTCCTCCTCAATTCATAGTGCTCTTCATATCATAAAATGTAGCCCCTACAGTTCATTTGGAGAGCAGCATAAGATACTATTTTGATGTCCATCCATGTACTAGAGGATCTTTGTCAGTGATCATGAGAGGAGTAGGTTTTAATTATTTTAGATGCTTAGATATAATTCCTTAAACCTGTGGTGAGATAGGAGATTGAACAAACTTACCCTTGAGTCTCACAATAACAGTCCCCTGATTGGGGTATAGAAGAAGCACTCAGAATATTTCCGAGGCAATGATTCTTCATTCAGAAATGTCAGGTAGTCAGCAACCGTGGCAAGGCCTCTTCTCAGTGCTTCCTCTTTGTTTGGCCTCAGATTATCCCTTGACTTAGAAATAAAATGCCAGTACAGTTAATAATGTAACTGGCAGAAAGACATGGAGTCATTTGTCTCCATAGAGTGAGACAAAAGCCCATATCAACTCAAACAAACAGATGACAGTCTTTCCCTGCAAAAAAACTTTTGCTCATTCCTGTCTATCCAGAAAACTTTCAGTTTTTGCTTTAATTTAAACCATCCATTTGAAACACCAATCATAGCTGGAAATAAAGACAAATGATGTACATTCCTCAGACTTTGAAATGGGCACCCTGCCTGTTCTCTGCTCCCTTTAACTACACACACTCTATCTCCTGTGGTTGGCTATGGATCTCTTCACTCTTCTCTGTATATGAAATGCTTATTCCAGCCTCTAAGACTTTTGACCTTTGATGTCAATACCTGGAAAACAGTCTCCCCATCCACACTTCTTTAGTCATCTCAATTCTGTTTCTGATCCCAACCTCCTCATCGTTCCCTCCTCTGATCATTGACTTTCTGGGAAGTACTTCCATCCTCCATAGCTTTCGTTTTATTCTCCTTTGCCAGGCACTCAGACACTTAGTGATGATCTGGCTGTAATATTTATTTTGTTTATTCACTCACTCATCTGTTCACTCTCTCATCAAAAGATCATTATTGAACACCTACTATGTGTCATAGATTGGAATAGGGTCACAAAGTGAAGCAAAAACAGATGTTCACTTGCCCTCATAGAACTTATGGTCCAGTGAAGGACACTGACATAAGTGACTGAAAGTAGTATAAAATCAAAAACTATTTTAAATGCTTTTCCAAGGATAAATGGTGACTACTTCAAGTACTTATAGGATTTTTTTTTTCCTGACAAAGTAATTTTTGAGTTGAAATTGAAAGGATGATCAAGAATTATTTAGGAAGGAGAAGAGGAGAGGTAGAATCTTCTTACCATGGGAAGCAGCAAACACATGAAATTTCATGATGGAAACCAGAATATCAATGTGATTTGGAGAGTAGGGTGTGGGCAACTATGAGACAAGGCTGCAAAGATGGCAGGGCTCAAGCAGATCATGTTTTGTTGACTGAGTGAGCAATTTTGGTCTTTAGTCTATGAGCAACAGGAAACCATTAAAGGCTTTGTAGGAGGCAAGCCCTTGGCCTTAGTTTTATTTTGTAAATGTCATTCAGGGGCTATCTGAGAAAAGATCAAATAAGGAGCAGGAGTTTTGAGAAGAGTTTAGGAAGGTCATTTAGAAAGATATTTTTATTTTATTTTTTGAATTAAAAAATTGAGAAAGAAGAATGGAACTGGAGGAATCAACTTACCTGACTTTAGGCTCTACTACAAAGCCACAGTCAACTCATGTTTCATTTCTCATCCTGACTCATTTCTTCCCAATTCCATTGGGCATTTCTTCTACTTCATTTTCTTGTGGTGTTCTGCAACTTCTGGGTTGGCCCTCCAATTTTCCAAATATTTCTTCCTTATTTCCCTTCTTTTAGTCTGTTTTGCTTTACTTTCTAGGAGAAGCAATCAACTTTAGTTCTACTTCATTTTTTATTCATTTTTTGCAGTTACATTTTTAATTTCCAAGAGCACCTAATATTATCTTTTTTGTAAAAAAAAAAAAGTATCTTTCTCTTTCTGTATCAGAGGTTCAGGTTCTTCTCTAATAGATCTATGGTTATTAAAGACAGCTTCTCCTTGTAAACTTTCTTTTCCAAGTTGCTTTATTTTGTTTGTTCTTATTTCTTTCTTTTGCAGTGAATGCTTCTCAAATGTCATGAAATCCTTGAGGATCTGGTCACTTGGGAATCAACATATGGAAAAAACCTGTTAACTGTATTTCACATTATAACCTTGTATGATGAATGCATTGAGCAAGATGTCACCCTGGCAGATACACATAATTAAGAATTCCTTAATACTCATTACCCAAAAAGTGTGGAACAGGACAGAATAGCTGTTTTGCACTCTCTGGAATCAATTGTATTTAGCCTTTTCAACAACTGGAGACAGGATAAAAGAGTATCTTAAGAATTTGAGGATTTAGGAGTAGACTAACCTGGATTAGGTTCTCAGCACTGGAATTTATTAGCTGAATTATCTCAGGAAAGTAGATAAACTTCCTGGAGATGCAGTCTTGCCACTTATAGAATGTCATCTATCACATAAAGTTGGTGAGAATCACAAGATGACATGTAAAATCTCACACATGAAAGTGATGCAGTGAACAGTAGCTATTATTATGGTGAAATGTCTTGTATCAGGATTCTTACTACTATCCTTATTTATGAATATATTTAAATTTTTAGCTCATGTACAAACTAGTATATATATGTATTATAAGCATCACTCAGTCATGTCTAGCTCTTTGTGACCCCATGGATAGCCTGCCAGGCTCCTCTGTCCATGGAATTCTCCAGGCAAGAATACTGGAGTGGATTGCCATTCCCTTCTCCAGTGATTTTTCCCAACCCAGGGATTGAACCCCAGGTATCATGCACTGCGGGCAGATTCTTTACCGTTTGAGCCACCAGGGAAGCCTACCTGTTATAAGCATACATTTCATAATTGTCTGTATTTTCTGAAATAGAGGACCAAAAAAATCTTCTCAAGGTTAACATGACAGTGATAATTTGAATCTTCAAGGATGAATAGAATATGGTCATGAAGATAAGGGGCAGTGCTTGACAAAGGGAATTTCAGGCTGCAATAAAATGTTAGCAAAGTCAAGGTGGGCAGGCATTCAAGCATCATCATTCAGGGGAGCCACCTTGTCACAGGAGACAAGAAGAAGGCTCTGAACTGTCTCTACCACTTAGGAAGATAAATGCCTTGTAGAGTATATGGCTTGGACTTAGCTCAGCTGGCACTCAATTCTCCCTGTAGTAAAAGGATTTGTTCCAAAGGTGGGTGAAAATACGGGCACTGCATTTCACTTATACTGGTGAAACAATGGTTTTTGGTAGCACATAGTTCAGCTATTATTTTATCATATGATTATTCAAGCTAAAGAATGTAAGACTCCAGTTACATGTCAAGTAGAGTACTCGGCAGTTGAGATACACTGGTGAATAAGACAGACCCAGTCTCTGTCTTCAGGGAATCCAATCTGATGGAGCCAAGTAAACAGACCATGACAATACACAGAAATAAGTGGCCAGTTACCTATCAGGAAGCTGAATCCCTGTTACCATAACTGCAAGACTAGTGAAAGCTTAAAGATAAACCTAAAAAGAAATACAAAAATCCTACAAATCCTAACATATTTGAAGAAAAAAATGATAAAACTTTGTTGATGGTCATAAAAAAAGATTTACGCCAATGGAAAGAGATCATTTTTTTCCACATAGAAAAAGTCAATAGTATAACTATGGCATGTCTCTTAAGATCAGTCTGTAAACTCAATAAAAACAAAATAAAATTTCATGAGGATTCACTGTAACATGCCAAGGTGATTGTTCTGGCTCAGGTTTTCTAAAACAGATGCAAAGTAGAATCACTTGTTGAAGACTGATGGTGATAAGAAAGAATGCTCGTGGGCAATAAAACAAGAGGGATCAGGAGTAGATGAAGTGAACCTTTGGGTCCTGATTCACGTCTGATGTTCATGGAAGGAAAGTTGGAAAGGTAGGTAGTAGGAAGAATCCCAGTACACTCCAGTGTTATAATACAGTCTTCACTGGCAACACCCAAACAAAGACTACCCACTGGAAGAGGAGAAATAGACTAGCACCTGTAACCATGTCATGCTCACTCATTTTTCTAATGGGTTGGTGCTTAGAGATGCTAGGCAACTATGCTTCCTGCAGCAAGTTCTCCGGAAGGAGATCTGAGTGGAACCTTCTCGGCTGTCACAACCCATGTCTTGTGCCACAAAAATGTAATCTCCATGATTTTTGTGGGCCTCTTTTGCTGAAAGAAAATGCAGAAGTGAGAGCTTAGTGGGGCAAACTGTGTGTGCCTCAGTTGCTATGGTCGATCTTGGGTCTACAAGTAATATTTATTCTTCCCTCCTTCATGACCTAGTCATTTTTTTTAAACTGAAAAAACCATTTTAATAGGCACACATTTGCTTAAAAAAAATACGTCAACTTTTAAAAACTGAAATATAGCTTTTTTTTTTTTGGCGGGGGGCGGAGACTTATCAGTGGCTTAGACAGTAAAGAATCTGCCTGCAATTCGGAAGACTGGGTTTGATCCCTGGGTCAAGAAGATTCCCCGGAGAAGGAAATGACAACCCACTCCAGTGTTCTTGCCTGGAGAATCACATGGACAGAGGAGCCTGGTGGCTTACAGTCCATGGAGTCTCAGAGAAACAGACATGACTGAGCTACTAACACACACACATAGTTGGTTTACAATACTGTGCTCATTCAGGTGTACAGCAAAGGCATTCAATTATACATCTATGCCTATTCTTTTTCGTATCTTTTCCCTTGTAGGTTATTACAAAATATTGAGTATAGTTCCTTGTGCTATACAGTAGTTCCTTGTTGGTTATCTATTTTATATCTAATAGAATGCATATCAGTCAGTCGGTTTAGTTGCTCAGTAGTGTCCGACTCTTTGTGACCCCATGGACTGCAACACGCAAGGCTTCCCTGTCCATCATCAACTCCCGGAGCTTGCTCAAACTCATGTCCATCGAGTTGGTGATGCCAGCCAACCATCTCATCCTCTGTAGTCCCATTCTCCTCAAGCCTTCAATCTTTCCCAGCATCAGGGTCTTTTCCAATGAGTCAATATGCATATGTTAATCCAAAACTCCTGATTTATCCCTTCCACTAGTGGCACTAGTTGTAAAGTGGTAAAGAATCTGCTTGCTGATGCAGGAGATGCAAGAGATGTAGGTTTGATCCCTAGGTTGAGAAGATATCCTGGAGTAGGAAATGGCAATCTGTTCCAGTATTCTTGCCTGGGAAATCCCATGGACAAATTGTGTCCCAGTGGTAACAATATGTAGATTCAGGAACCAAGACAGGGGCCACAAAGAGTCAGACACAATTGAGTGGCTGACCTCGGAGCCCTGAGACAAAGCTGACTAACACACCTTCACTCCCTATTCTAAATTTCCCTCATCCTCTGATATCATCTCTTGAAGTCTTGGAGGTTACTTGGTGGGATGATTCAAACCTTCATTTCTGAGGATCTTGAACCCAAGATAATCACCCTTTTTGGATCATTGTTGTTGGATGTGTCCATTCACAGTTATAATTACAAGAGAATACAAGAGGCACCCATATGGATCTTGTTTATTTTTATATACATTTATTTATTGTAATTGGAGGCTAATTACTTTACAATATTGTATTGGCTTTGCCATACATTGACATGAATCCACCATGGGTATACATGTGTTCCCCATCCTGAACCCCACTCCCACTTGCCTCCCCATCCCATCCCTCTGGGTCATCCCAGTGTACCAGCCACGAGCATCCTGTATCATGCATCGAACCTGAACTGGTGATTTGTTTCACATATGATAATATACATGTTTCAATGCCATTCTCCCAAATCATCCCACCCTCGCCCTCTCCCACAGAGTCCAAAAGACTGTTCTATACATCTGTGTCTCTTTTGCTGTCTCAAAATAAATAAAATTAAAAAATAATTTATTTAAATTGGAGGCTAGTAACTTTACAATATTGTGGTGGGTTTTGCCATATATTGACATGAATCAGCCATGAGTGTACATGTGTCCCCCATCCCAAAACCCCCTTCCACCTCCTTCCCCATCCCATCTCTCTGGGATGTCCAAGTGTACTGGCTTTGAGTGCCCTGTTCCACGCATTGAGCTTGGACTGGTGATCTGTTTCACATATGGCAATATATATATTTCAATGCTGTTCTTTCAAATTGTCCCACCCTCACCTTCTCCCACAGAGTCCAAAAGTCTGTTCTTTATATCTGTATCTTTTTTGCTATCTTGCATATAAGGTTGTTATTACCATCTTTCCAGGTTCCATATATATGCATTAATATACTGTATTGGTGTTTTTCTTTCTGACTTACTTCACTCTGTACCATAGGCTGCAGTTTCATCTACCTCATTAGAACTGATTCAAATGTGTTCTTTTTAATATCTGAGTGATATTGGGCTCCAAAATCACTGCATATGGTGATTGCAGCCATGAAATTAAGAGATGCTTACTCCTTGGAAGGAAAGTTATAACCAACCTAGACAGCATATTAAAAAGCAGAGACATTACTTTGCCAACAAAGGTCTGTCTAGTCAAGGCTATGGTTTTTCCAGTGGTCATATATGGATGTGAGAGTTAGACTATGAAGAAAGCTGAGCGCCGAAGAATTGATGCTTTTGAACTGTGGTGTTGAAGACTCTTGAGAGAGTCCCTTGGACTGCAAGGAGATCCAACCAGTTCATCCTAAAGGAGATCAGTCCCGGGAGTTCATTGGAAGGACTGATGCTAATGCTGAAACTCCAATACTTTGGGTACCTCATGTGAAGAGTTGACTCATTGGAAAATACTCTGATGTTGGAAGGGATTGGGGGCAGGAGGAGAAGGGGACAACAGAGGATGAGATGGCTGGATGAAATCACTGACTCAATGGACATGAGTTTGAGTAAACTCCAGGAGTTGGTGATGGACAGGGAGGCCTGGAGAGCTGTAATTCATGGGGTTGCAAAGAGTCAGACATGACTGAGAGACTGAACTGAACTGAATATTCCACTGTGTGTATGTACCACAACTTTCTTATCCATTCATCTGCCAATGGACATCTAGGTTGCTTCCATGTCCTAGCTATTGTAAACAGTGCTATGATGAGCATTGAGGTACACATGTCTCTTTCAACTCTGTTTCCTCAGTGTGTATGCCCAGCAGTGGGATTCCTGGGTCATATGGCACTTCTATTTTCAGTCTTTAAAGGAATCTTCACACTGTTCTCCATAGTGGCTGTAGTAGTTTGCATTTACACCAACAATGTGAAAGGGTTCCCTTTTCTCCACACCCTCTCCAGCATTTATTGTTTGTAGACTTTTTGATAGCAGCCATTTTGACCAGTGTGAGATGGTACCTCATTGTGGTTTTGATTTGCATTTCTGTGATAATGAGTGATTTTGAGCATTTTTTTCATGTGTTTGTTAGCCATCTGTATGTCTTCTTTGGAGAAATGTCTGTTTAGTTCTTTGGCCCATTTTTTTGATTGGGCCATTTATTTTTCTGGTATTGAGCTGCATGAGTGGTTTGTATATTTTTGAAATTAATTCATCAGTTGCTTCTTTTGCTATTATTTTCTCCCACTCTAAAGGCTGTATTTTCACCTTGCTTGTAGTTTCCTTTGTTGTGCAAAAGCTTTTAAGTTTAATTAGGTCTCATTTTTTAATTTTTGCTTTTATTTCCATTTCTCTGGGAGGTGGATCATAGAGGATCCTCCTGTGGTTTATGTCAGATGGTGTTTTGTCTATGTTTTCCTCTAGGAGTTTTATAGTTTCTGCTCTTACATCTTTAATCCATTTTGAGTTTATTTTTGTGTATGGTGTTAGAAAGTATTCTAGTTTCATCCTTTTACATGTGGTTGACCAGTTTTCCCAGCACCACTTGTTAAAGAGATTGTCTTTTCTCCATTGCATATTTTTGCCTCCTTTGTCAAAGATAAGGTGCCCATAGGTGCATGGATTTATCTCTGGTCTTTCTATCTTGTTCCATTAATCTATATTTCTGTCTTTTGCCAGTACCATCCTCTCTTGATGACTGTAGCTTTGTAGTATAGTCTGAAGTCAGGCAGCTTCATTCCCAGTCTGTTCTTCTTTCTCAAGATTGCTTTGGCTATTCAAAGTTTTTTGTATTTCCATTCAAATTCTGAAATTATTTGTTCTGGTTCTGTGAAAAATACTGTTGGTAGTTTGATGTGGATTGCATTGAATCTATAGGTTGCTTTGGGTAGTATACTCATTTTCACTATATTGATTCTTCCTAGCCATGAACATGGTATTTTTCTCCATCTATTTTTGTCATCTCTGATTTCTTTTTATCAGTTTTTTACAGTTTCCTATAGATAGGTCTTTTGTTTCTTTAGGCAGATTTATTCCTAAGTATTTTATTCTTTTCATCACAATGGTGAATGGGGTTGCTTCCTTAATTTCTCTTTTGTCTTCTCATTGTTAGTGTATAGGAATGCAAAGGATTTCTGTGCATTAATTTTATATCCTGCAACTATATTCATTGATTAGCTTTAGTAATTTTCTGGTGGTGTCTTTAGGGTTTTCTATGTAGAGAATCATGTCATCTGCAAACAGTGAGAGTTTTACTTCTTCTTTTCCAATTTGGATTCCTTTTCTTTTTTTTCTCTGATTGCTATGGCTGAAATTTCCAAAACTATGTTGAATAGTAGTGGTGAGGGTGGGCACCCTTGTCTTTTTCCTGACTTTAGGGGAAATGCTTTCAAATTTTTGCCATTGAAGATGTTTGCTGTAGGTTTATCATAGATGGCTTTTATTATGTTGAGGTGTGTTCCTTCTATCGCCACTTTCTGGAAAGCTTTTATCATAAATGGGTGTTGAATTTTGTCAAAGGCTTTCTCTGCAAAACAAAACGAAGATGCTACAAAAAAAGAAAACTACAGGCCAATATCACTGATGAACAGAGGTGCAAAAATCCTCCACACAATTCTCGCAAATAGAATCCAACAACATATTAAAAGGATCATACATCATAACTAAGTGGGCTTTATCCCAGGGATGCAAGGATTCTTCAATATTCACAAATCAATGTGATACACCACATTAACAAATTGAAGGATAAAAACCATTTAGAAAGTTATAGCAGTAATCCAGGGAAGAAATGTTGACAGCTCCAGACAGGGTGATAGTAGTGGCAATGGAGGGGGTGGAATGATATAGGAAGTGAGATAAGCAAGACTGTTGTAGCATGGCTATGGGGGTTAAGGAGAGTCAGGTAAGGGTGGCTCCAAGGCGTTTGGCATGCACACAATTTGGAAGGTTGGAGAAGGAAATGGCAACCCACTCCAGTATTCTTGCCTGGAGAATCCCGTGGACAGAAGAGCCTGGTGGGCTGCTGTCCATAGGGTCTCACAGAGTCAGACACGACTGAAGCAACTTGGCATGCAGGCATGCATTAGAGAAGGAAATGGCAACCCACTCCTGTATTCTTGCCTGGAGAATCCCAGGGACAGAGGAGCCTGGTGGGCTGCCATCTATGGGGTCACACAGAATTGGACACGACTGAAGTGACAGCAGCAGCAGCAAGTTGGAAGGAGATGTCATTCACTGGAGAGACCGAAGGAGAACCATATTGGAGAGGAAGGGTAATGGATTTGGTCTCAATACTGTTGCAAGTGAAAGTGAAAGTAGCTCAGTCGTTTCTGACTCTTTTCGACCCCATGGACTATACAGTCCATGGAATTCTCCAGGCCAGAATTCTGGAGTGGGTAACCTTTACTTTCTCCAGGGGATCTTCCCAACTTAGGGATTGAACCCAAGTCTCCCACATTGCAGGCGGATTCTTTACCAGCTGAGATTTTTCAGTCATGCAAGTGGAGTTCAACATATGGGTCAAGACTTTCAAGGAGCAATCTGGACCAGAGTTATCTATGTTGGAAGCTTAGATGTGCAGAAGGTAACTGAATCCAGATGTGGGTAACAATGCCTAGGAAGGAGGATGAAATGTTTATAGGTCTAACTAGACCTTGATGTTTCTATTCTCTTTCTGTGCCCTTCATTATACTGAGCACAAGCCTTTCATTCATTAAGTTTAATTAGTATTTTTAAGATACTATGCTTGTCTATAGCTACTTCTACAATGTTTATTATTTATTTAATAATACTTCAGTTAATATTTACAAGACACTATGCACTAATCACCAGTCTTTGTTTAATTTTTATAGCTTTCTTGTAATGAAGATACGATTATATCCATTTTAGAGATAAAGAAACTGAAACTCAGAGGGATTAAGCAAATATTCAGTTCAGACAGCTAGGAAGTGCCAAAGCTGGATTAGAAACCATTCTTTAAAAAAAATATTCATCCTGAGCTCCTGACTATAAAAGCCAACCAAAGAAGACTGCAGTAAATACTTGTTTGTTGATTGATGCCAGATAAATGAAATGTCTGAGAATTAGTAAATATTACTGATTTTTCATTTTTCTAATCTGTAGCTGTGAAATAAGCCTCATTCTTGGGTCCATCAGGGCTTCCCTGGTAGCTCAGCTGGTAAATAATCCACCTGCAGTGCAAGATACTGGGTTCAGTCCCTGAGTTGGGAAGATCCCCTGGACAAGGGAACGGCTACTCACTCCAGCACTCTGGCCTGGAGAATTCCATGGACTGCATAGGGGTCCAAAGAGTGGAACAGGACTGAGTGACTTTCACTTCCACTTGGGTCCACCCAATACAAGCACCTGTCTCTGGATTAGCAAAATGTACATAGTGTGTCAGAAGTGCTCTGGCCAACATAACCAAAGGACAAGGGACTCTGGGATCTGAAACTGTTTAGAGGAACAGGCAAACAACTAATCCCCTCTCCAGCCTTCAGGATACACTCCTAAACATGTGATGCCAAGTGTATTTGTGGTAATAAAAATTCATATAAAAATAATATTTCTTAGGAGTTTTATGTTCATAGGGGAGATGTGGAGGTAGGGCAACTACATTAGTCAGCTCAGAGGCCACGACACAGTACTACAGATTGGGCAGCTTGAACCCCTGAAATGTATGTCTTCCAATTCTCAAAGCTGGAAATCTAAGATCAGTGTACAAGCAAGGTCAGATCCTGATGAAGGCTCTTTCCCTCGTTTGCAGACACCCTGCTGTATCCTCACTTAGCAAAGAGAGAGAGACCGTGCTCCCACGAGGGCATGAGCACTCCCTGGTGTCTCTCTGCATACAGAACATTAATCCCATTGTGAGAGCCCTACCCTCATGACCTCTTCTAACCCTAATTACCTTCTAAGTCCCCATCTCCAAATGTCATCACATTGGGAGTTCAGCTTCAACATAAGGATTTGGAGGGGATACAATTCAGTCCCTATCAGTGATGAACAGTTCCCAAGACTGAAAAGTTTCCCAGAACATGGGCTTCTAGTAATAACATTGGGAAGGTCCTGGCAAAGCAAGATGGTTGTTCACCTCACATGGAAGGAAAGTCACTTTTTCCCTATTATTCAGGAAAAGTCTTATGGAAGAAGTATAATTTCAATGATATTTTTTAGAGATAAAAAATAATTGAGAACAACATTGAATTGGGAATATGATGTGATACAAGTTGCCAGGCAGATTACCAGGGACATTAATCCCTTCAAGTCTATTAATGAGAAACTATTAGGATATAACCCCAAAGCGGTTATGTATACTTTTCCCAAGGCCTTCCACAGACAATGACTGAACTGTTATATCAGGCTGTTTGGATATTCCAAGGGGGATTTCTAAACTAATAACTGGAGAACTGGTTTTACTGAAGTTGAAGAAGTAGAATATATTTTACTTACTCTTTATCTACCTTTTCTCCAGACCAGTACTATTAAAAAAGAATAAACATTTTCTGCAAAAATGCTATAAATCTATAAGACAAAATATTATATAACTAATTAGCTATCTGACTTTTAAAAAATGAGATATTTATTTGCACATGAATAAATATGTGTATGTGCTCAGTAGTGTCTGGCTTTTTATGACCCCATGGACTATAGCCCACCAGGCCCCTCTGTCCATGGGATCTTCCAGGCAAGAATACTGGAGTGGGTTCCCATTTCCTTCTCCAAGGAATTGCCTTGGTACTACACTACTTGTTCTTCTCTTTAATGCTTCCAGGATAGACTATATTTCCTAATGTACAGACTTGTAATTATCAGAGCAGTATGATTTATTTCCCTAAAGTTGATTTTTAAATGTTCAAGCAAGTATATAAAAGAGATGCTTTTCTTTTATAAGTCAGGCAATGGCACCCCACTCCAGTACTCTTGCCTGGAAAATCCCATGGATGGTGGAGCCTGGTAGGCTGCAGTCCATGAGGTCGCTACGAGTCGGACACGACTGAGTGACTTCACTTTGCCTTTTCACTTTCATGCATTGGGGAAGGAAATGGCAACCCACTCCAGTGTTCTTGTCTGGAGAATCCCAGGGATGGGGGAGCCTGGTGGGCTGCCGTCTATGGGGTCGCACAGAGTCGGACACTACTGAAGCGACTTAGCAGCAGCAGCAGCAGCAATGTCTTTTTAAAAAATGATGACCAAGTGCAAACACAACTGTTACGGTGTTATCTTTGTTTTAACAGACTTATAGATTGTTAACTCCAGAAGGAAACTCATAAGTCCTTTGTGTAACACCCTCATTTTTATAACAGAAAACTAGTACCTTTCTCCACACTATATATCTGGTTGGTGATAAGGCCAGTATTAAATGTGAGTTCACCTGGGTCATGTTCTAGGATCCTTCTCCTCTCACACGGCATCGTATTGATGGGCAGCCTTTGAATGCCCTTCATCCATTCAAGGGAAGACAATAGGTTTAGTTGTTGAGGATGGAGGTGGATTATTCACTGAAACTAGGAATAGAGTTGAAGAAGGGGATCTCTATTCTGTGATTGCAGGGAACACAAAATCTAGAAGAGCAAGTGAGGGCAAGGGAGTGTGGGGAGCCCATGGTCAGTAAACCAGTTCAAATAGGGTTGAGCTGAGGGACCTCAGCCAAAAATCTGAGGGACCAGGGAACAGTAATCAGATTAATAGATAATATACAAGACAGAATAACCTGGGAAATTGCTTGGCAAGCCACTATTGTCTGAAGCCAGCATTTTTGTGTGTGTGCTGGCTGCTTGGCAGAAGAAGAATGGGCCAGCTCATTTAAAGGGCCAGTCTGGCACAGACAAGAATAAAAGGAGAACATGCATGGGCACAGAAAGGAGTGTGGATTTTATACTGCTTCCAGAAAAAAAGAGGCAATTTAATGCAGTAGAAAGTGAACAGAGGCTCTGGAATCAAATAGACCTGGGTGAAACCTCCGCCACCTTACTTACTAGATGCACGACTTGGAGCAGATAATTGTACCTCTCTGAGCCTCCCTCTGTCCTTTATAAACTGGGGTTTATGATCTCCACCCCGGTGAGTTTATGGAGTTGAAGTTCCCAGCACAGAGCCCAACACATAATAGGATTTCAGCTTAGCAAATGAGCTTTTCTTCTTACCTGCTTTTTCACTTCATCATTCTTGCCCACTCTTGGAAGTAGAACTGCACATTTCCAAGATAGAAATGTGCAGTTCTAAAAGAACAAGTGAATAAGGAAGCAGATCTCTTGTATTAAGGGAACTCCCTTGACTGAGTCAAAGAGCCACTGGTGGGTGAAGAAATGTGAGGCACCTGATTATATTTACAGGTTAGCAGAGCTGGACCTGAATGTGTGTGTGTGTGTGTGTGTGTGTGTGTGATTGTGCTTCCTATGTCCCATGAATGAGGTCTTACAGAGCCTGCCCTGGGGGAGGAGTAGCGTGACCACAGGATCATCATGACCACAGGTCATGTCCCACAGAGGACATGGGTGGCGATCTGTGACCAGATTATTTCCTTCCTATTTCCTCCCTTTTCCCTACTGAAGAAGCCAATAAAGAGTTTCAAGATTCCACAGATACTTCTAAGGGCCCTTCACTCCCATCCAGGGAGTTGTTAGGATTGCCCTTCTGTCTCTGGCTATTTCTCTCTGCCACAAACTTTCCAAATCTCCCCATGACTTGCTCATCCTAATTCAGTCATTCAACTAGAATTATTGAACCAGAATTATTGAACCCATTATAAACCCAGTGATGTATTATACAAGGTCCTTGCAATAAAAATATAAACAAAACCAACATTGTTCTTATTTTCAAAGAGCTGATCATCCAAGAGGGGCATCACACATTTTATAACTTATTGTGATAGCACTTGGGGCTTCCCTGGTGGCTCAGCTGGTAAAGAACCCACTTGCCAATGCAGGAGAAACAAGAGACGCAGGTTCAATCCCTGTGTCAGGGAGATTCCTTTGGAGTAGGAAATGGCACCCTGCTTCAGTATTCTTGCCTGGAAAATTCCAGGGACAGAGGAGCCTAGTGGACTACAGTCTATGGGGTCGCAAAGAGCACAGACATGACTGAGCATACACACACATGCACGCACACACACACACACACACACACACATACATGATAGCACTTACATTAATTTCTAGGGCTGCTGGAACAAAATAACACAGGTGGAGTGGTGTAAGCAACAGAAATGTGACTCACAGTTCTGCAGGCTATGAGAGCGAGGTCCGGGTGTTGTCAAGGGCCACGCTGCTCTGATGGTGTTAGGGAAGGATCCGTTCCATGGCTCTTGCCTAGCTTCTGGTGTCTTCTGCAGTCTCTGCTGTCCCTTGACTTCTGCTGCGTCACCCTATCTCTGCCTTCATCCTCACACAAGATTTTACCTGTGTGTGCGCACCTCTAAATTCCCCACATTTTATAAGGACATCAGTCATATTGGACCAGGGACCCACTTACTCCCGTATGACCTCATTTTAATTCGACTATATCTGCACAACCCTTTTTCCAAATGGCACATTCTGAAGTACTGGGACTTCAACATATCAATTCAAGGGGACACACTTTCGTCCATAACGGTGCTAGATGAAAATCAAGGTAGGAGAAGTCCAAGGTGTTGTGGGAAGGTTCTCTTTTCTCTCTCTTTTCCTAAATCCTACATATTCCATAGGGTCCTTCTCCTCCCCAGACTCCTTCCAGACTCCTCCACTCCACCACAACCTTCCCACTTCAGCCCTTGAGCCTTCCTTGGTCCTGTGTTCTCTTTCCTCTACTCGATTCTGAATTATGAAAAAGCTGAGAATGTGTCTTTTCCTTCCCTTTTGACTGCCTCCACAGCAATTAATCACCAAAGCCAGCATGCTTTTTGGAATTGGTGACTTGGTGCCTTTCCAGCATGGAGCAGAGTGGTGCCAAACACCAGCCTTCCCTGCCCGTACTTCTGTCTTCTCACTAGTCTATCTCCTGTAGCCCTGGGTTTCTCATGGTCATGAAGCCAATAGGAAGTATCTCAGGAAGCAGAGCTCCTCCAGAACCTTGTCCTGCAGCAGGGACTCTGAGGAGAGCCTTGGAAAGAGGCACCAGCAAATGTCTCTGCATCTGGACCACCTCCTGTGAAAAAGGCTGCAACACAGTAGCAGGTAGCAAGTCTCAACATCCTTCATTAATGAAAAAAAGACTACCTCATCAGAGATCCTAATGATATCCTTAAAAATCATAGAGGGTACATACAGAATCATGCTTTTAACAGGAATAGCAGATCCAGGATTTTATTCATAGAGCTATTTGCATTTTGACACATAACGTAGAATAAAAAGGAAAAAAAAAAAAAGAACTCATATGCATCTGTAAAAAAAAAATCCAAGAAAAATATAAGTACTTAATATAATATTATATATTGTATAGAATATTGAGCCTGAATACAAACTTATGCTTCTGTGACCTTTCTGAATAAATGATTAGGTTTTGTGGACCTGAGGTTAGAGATCCTGGATGCTCCTAAGGCAGCAAAGCAGATGGTGCATTAATAATGGGGGTATTAGGAGGATTGGCTTCCCAATTCCAGTGTATTCATTAATACACTTTAGACAGTTTAATTGCTTCCTGAAACACTAATTGAAAGAGGTTCATTTGCAAACGCCTAGGTTCTAATAATATAAATCTGGCACAGTGCCACAAAAGCCCCTTAAATACCATTATAAGATGAATTGTGGCATTTAAATAAAGGCAGCTACATTTTTTAAGTAGAATTGGTACAATGAAATATATAAATTTTTTTCCCAGAGGGAGAAAAGAAAACAGTAGGTGCTGAGTCCTTTCAATATCAGGGTTTATGAAATACTCGCCAACATTACGCAGCTGAGCTTTGCGATGGTGAACATCTGGTATACTCTGTGACTTCAACAGCACAAAGCAGAATGCTCTAGTTTACATAAACTCATTTCCTAGAGGGACAGCAACAGAATCTGTTATTTCAAGAGAATATATGACTAAATGTTGTTACACCTTTGAAGGAAGGATTATTCCCTTAGAATCATTCTGTCTAGTGACCTTCCTTAAATTGTATTTCATGCCTTTATAGGCATATTGATTCTACACATACTTCCCCAGTATTTACCAACTAGAACTCAGCAGTTAGGCCAAGAATACATAAGGAGTTTTGCTTCTACATGAAAAAATAAATAAATAAATACAAATCGATCAGCACCTAGATTTTAGTAATTCTGTTTCTTTCGGTGGAGTAAGTTTTTCCAATTAATGGACACGAGTGTTGTATCAATGAGCATCAGCTTATTTGCTGATGAAACTATGGCTAAGTAACCTGTTGTTAGAGTACAGTGAGCAGAAATTCCACATCTTCCACCAATGAGTGGGACCTTTGATGGTTTCCTTTCTTTATGTGAGGCAGAATCAAGATGCTTTACATAAATTGTCACAGTTAATTTCCAAGAGATGAGCTCAGTTTGGTGTCCAGGATTGTTTTGAGAATAGGAGTTGAGGTCTACTTATAGGAAAGACCAATGAGACTCAAGTACAAATGCAAAGGCATGGCTTGCTATCTGAAGGGCCAGGGAATTAGGGATGAACCTGCTCCTTTGCAAGCAGGCACGTGGATTAAATATGCGGGAGTAGGGCCTCCTGGAGCTTTTGTGATAAGGCGGGGAAGCTATTTGGTATTGGGAGCTACTGGAATTTTCAGGGGAAAAGTTTCCCTTGAGAAAATAAGAAACAACTTGTTTTCAAATTATTTCTGTCCTGTTGATTGCTGTCCAGGTATGAATCTTTGCTCAAATTTCTCCTTTGAGTTCTACCTGTGGTAAAGACCAGTTGACTTCTGATAGTATCTCTATATTAAAACATACATGATTCCTGCAATACACATCAATCCATGTGCCTTTAATGTCAGTTATAATTTTTAAATTATTTTGGGAAAAATTAAAAATAAAAATTTTATTGAAAATATTATAAATATAAAAAATAAAATGATCTTAATTTTCTATTATTTCTTTACCCCCCAACCCTAGTACCCTTGATGACAGAGATTCTGACTCTATTCAGACATTGTATATAGTACCTATCCTTGATTTAAGGATTTTCATTAACATTTAGATCAAATCAAGTAAGGTATTGGATTGAATCAAGATTCAGAAGTTATAGCCATCAAAAACAAAGCAGATTCATCCATCTTATTAGAACTGATTCAAATGTATTCTTTTTAATGGCTGAGTAATACTCCATTGTGTATATGTACCACAGCTTTCTTATCCATTCATCTGCTGATGAACATCTAGGTTGTTTCCATGTCCTGGCTATTATAAACAGTGCTGTGATGAACACTGGGGTACATGTGTCTCTTTCTATTCTGGTTTCCTCAGTGTGTATGCCCAGGACTTTTGGACTCTGAGGGAGAGGGACAGGGAGAGGGAGAGGGAGAGGGAGAGGGTGGGATGATTTGGGAGAATAGCATTGAAATATGTATGCTATCATGTAAGAAATGAATTGCCAGTCTATGTTCAATGCAGGATGCAGGATGCTTGGGGCTGGTGTATGGGGATGATCCGGAGGGATGATGTGGGGTGGGAGGTGTGAGGGGGGTTCATGTTTGGGAGTTCGGGTACACCTGTGGCAGATTCATGTCAATGTATGCCAAAACCAATAGAGTATTGTAAAGTAAAATAAAGTAAAATGGAAGCTCTAAAAAAAAAAAAAAGGCAGAAAATAAAGTGTCTAGTATTGGGGATAACTCTTAAAACATTCTAACAAAAGCATGTAAAGTTAGTTGCCTTACAATTATATTTACTGATGCAGGCCTGACTAACCACCGCATTCATTCTCAAATGAAAGCTACTCTTCCCTGCATCTCTCTCTCTTATACACGTATACACACAACATACATCCCTAAAATCTACAGTAAGTAATTTCATCTTAACTTGTTTGTATTTTCCTTTGTACAAGTCTTGAAAGTTTGTCTTACAAATCTAGCATCACAATTAGATTAGTGTGAACCCAAAACAGACTAAGACAAGATGAATTTCAAGGACTTAGACTAAATTATCTGTGTATGCCAAGTAGGTGTATTTTTCATATTCCTTAAAGCAAGTTCAAGTAAATTTCTGCTAGGCAACCTTTTCCATGAGTTGTCTCCACTTGAATATATTGAAATTTCTCTTCTAAATAATCTAAAATTTCACACTGAGCACTTAAGGTCATTTCAAGTAGGGGCATTTGTTAGATTTAGTCTGCCTAAATATCTCAAACCCTTCCTTTTTGGAGAGTATTTCACTTTTGTGAATCTTGATAGAAGGCTGGAATTTAAAGGCAGCTAGAGGCTCCATTTCCCTCTTCTCTCTGCTGAAAATGTGCAATCTTAAGTCCTAGGCTTTTCCAGTTGGCTGGGACTTCCCTGGTGGCTCAGATGGTAAAGAATCTGCCTGTAATGCCAGAGACCCAGGTTCAATCCCTGGGTCAGGAAGATCCCCTGGGGAAGGGAATGGCTAACCATTCTAGTATTTTTACCTGGAGAATTCCATGGATAGAGACTGGTGGGCTACAGACCGTGGGGTCACAGAGCCAGACAAGACTAACACTTTTACCAGTTGGCTGCCCCTGCCCGAAAGACACAGAAATATGACTGTTTAGAATTCCCTTTTGTGGTGGTGACATCCAGTGTCAGCAGGAGAAGGGCACTGGTGTCAGTCAGTGGGATACTAACCATACTTTTCCTATGGCTTGATTTTTGCCCTGTCTACTCTCTTAATTTAGCTCAGAAAAAGTTTTTATTTATTTATTTAAAATTCAAATTTATTTATTTTAATTGGAGGTTAATTACTTTACAATATTGTATTGGTTTTGCCATACATCAACATGAATCCGCCACGAGTATACACGTGTTCCCCATCCTGAACCCCCCTCCCTCCTCCCTCCCCATACCATCCCTCTGGGTCATCCCAGTGCACCAGCCCCAAGCATCCAGTATCATGCATCGAACCTGGACTGGTGATTCATTTCATATATGATATTATACATGTTTCAATGCCATTCCCCCAAATCATCCCACCCTCTCCCTCTCCCACAGAGACCAAAAGGCTTCTACACATCTGCGTCTCTTTTGCTGTCTTGCATACAGGGTTATTGTAACCATCTTTCTAAATTCCATATGTATGCATTAGTATACTATATTGGTAAAAAATGATCTCTTGACCATTTTGGTCAATTTATATAATTTAGGTCAATTCTTCTACACATGTGGTTTTTATCCATTTACATGATAAGCATTCTTAAATATTCAATATAGGTTTAAATGAATGCATTTTTTATTAAATTTCACTTGGTAGAATTGCATTTATGCATTGTATTTATTTGAACATCATCTCAAATTGTACAGTCTCNATGTGTATAAGAGACAGCTCCCACAGAGACCAAAAGGCTTCTACACATCTGCGTCTCTTTTGCTGTCTTGCATACAGGGTTATTGTAACCATCTTTCTAAATTCCATATGTATGCATTAGTATACTATATTGGTAAAAAATGATCTCTTGACCATTTTGGTCAATTTATATAATTTAGGTCAATTCTTCTACACATGTGGTTTTTATCCATTTACATGATAAGCATTCTTAAATATTCAATATAGGTTTAAATGAATGCATTTTTTATTAAATTTCACTTGGTAGAATTGCATTTATGCATTGTATTTATTTGAACATCATCTCAAATTGTACAGTCTCTTTTCCATTCTCACTGTGAATGTCCTAAATCTGTGAGTTTACTAGAGTTAAACTTTCTAAAAGAGTAAGTTTTTGTTCCATCATATATTATGGTGTATTGAATTATCACTTGACATTATTATCTAATCTGGGTTATGTTTAAAAGTCAAAGTCATTAAATATTTTAAGCTGCCTTTGAGATTTGTCTTTTCTTATTAGGGTTGGGGCATGGAGAAAAGGTATATCTGAGAGAAATTGGTAATGAAGGTACCATATCTCATGTGTAAAAAGGGTCAAGTTCCTGTGCAAGACAGGGAAATTCTAGCTTCTGTGAAGATGAACTAAAGAGAACTTGATTCCAAGTCTGAGAGTTTCAAGGATATTTAGAGGTCAATTCTTTCCTCTTTTTACCTAAATGTATAAATAAAGTCTGAAGAAAAAAAAAAAAAGCCCAAGAAAGGTGTGAAGTGGGAGGAGGGGCTTGGTAGCAACTTACAGGTGCTGAGAGTGGTGTCACAGATAAATCTTCAAAGCCAAATTAGTTTTAAAATTTGTTAAGGTGTAATAGACATCCTGAGGGCTTCCCAGGTAGCACAATGCAAAGAATCTGCCTACCAGTGCAGGAGATGCCAGAGACTCACTCGGGTTTGATCCTTGGGTCAGCGAGGTCCCCTGGAGTAGGAAATGGCAACCTGCTTTAGTATTCTTGTCTGGAAAATCCCATAAACAGAGAAGCCTGGCGGGCTGTAGTCCATGGAGTCACAAAGAGTTGGGCATGACTGAACAATTGAGCACAGGCACACGATAGACATCCTGCTTCTTTTTGGTGATCTGTCTTATGCTAACAGAAAAAAGAAAGGTCAGAACTGGGCTTTGATGGATCAAAATCAATCAGGGTATAAGAAAATGCCACTCCAAATTTGCCTGCTGGGGGCATTGTCTTCGATGACAAGTCAAACCAGCCCTCCAAAACTCCTAGGCAGGCTGTGCTCACAATACTGTGGGCAGATATAGTTCCAGGGACATGTGTTTGTGTATCTACTCCATGAAGAAATACAGAGAATTCTTTCTTCTCTCCTTTTCCTTCTTCCTCTTCTCTCCCTCTTGACTACTGGGTTTGGCTATACCGCATTCATTTTTTTAAATTGTAAAACATAGTCCTGAAGAGAATTTGGATGACAATGGGCAAATCTGACTTCCTACATGACTTTAAGTAATTGATGTGACAGCTTTAGACAGACATATTGATTAATAATTCTATCATAGGCACTAAATGTCTTTACCAAGCTACTTTCCATTTTATTAGTGTGTAAATATGTAATCTGCATAAAATTAAAGTTGTTATGTGCTTGAAACGTTGTCTGTTAAAGAGATGCTTATTCTGAAGAACAGACATGGCTGTTTTTTTCTTTTATTCAGTTCTAATTTTTCTTTTCTCCCCTTCAAAGCTATATTCCCTTGTCATTATTCCTTCTGAACTAATCTATTCTCCATCTTAGGCAACACTTTATGGAGCTGGAAACGATTTTGAGTATGAGCATTCAGTGTTCATGTCACCACCTCTCCTGAAAACAGAACTGTTAAATTATGAATTTGTGGTCTTGTTTCACACCGTACTAGCCCAGACTAACGTACTCCCATAAGAAATGTCAGTTTTCATCTAAACGCACTCAACAGTAAATGTTTTCTCCCAGGAGCACACCCTATTTGTTGAAAAGAGATACAGAAATTTCAGTTTACATGTTGTACTTTGGGATCACAGCTGGTCTAAAAATTAGTGCATTTGAAATAATTAATGGCTGACTGGAGGCATTCTTCTGTTAAGTGTGGTCCAAAATATTCTTGACAATTAGAATGTTAGAAATTTCCCCTAAAACTCTTAGATGTCAGTGTGTTTGGAAGACAGCCTATGATGAATGAGACTTTAGGGAGGGTTAAAAGAGTTTTTCATATAGACCCAAACTTGCAAGCTCCAGACAAGTCTGCTCTAATATATTGTGAAGATTAGATGATTTAAAACATATGAAGCATCTGCAAATGGACCTCATACATAGTAAGTGCTTAATAAAATTGTCTATTATTATTATTATTATTCCTTCTCTTAGTTCAATGACTCATCTTGCTTTAGGGTATTCAGAAACTGGCAATATTAAAACTGACAATATTGGAAAATGTAATTTCATGAACTGGGTGGTTATGAGGCTATGGGAAAGGATTGCTTTTATATTTGCCAGTACATTAAAGAAACAGTGACCTTACAAATTTCAGAAAGGTGTCTCTTAAGCCTTTCATTCATACATATTGATTCTTCGATGCTAAACATAACTCTAGGCTTGAGAAGAACCCAGTGAAAGTGAAAGTTGCTCAGTCATGTATGACTCTTTGAGACCCCCTGGACTATACAGTCCCTGGAATTCTCCAGGCCAGAATACAGGAGTGGGTAGCCTTTCCCTTCTCCAAGGGATCTTCCCAACCCAGGGATGGAACCCGGGCCTCCCGCATTGCAGGTGGGTTCTTTACCAGCTTAGCCACAAGGGAAGCCTGAAAAGAACCCATAGGAACCCTATTTAGGAAACAAGGGTCCAGGTTTGCAAAATAGTTCATTCATACTGTACTCAGAAGTGTCCAGGACTTGACCTGTGGGCAACCCTTTCTCCAGCTGGTTTAACCTTTCCTAGTGACTTCATTATCTTGCAGCTGATGATTTCAAAAGAGCAATATATACTCACAGGGTGATTTCTAGCAAGGAAATCAAATACTAAAAAGGATGGGACTGTGAGACAAAAACAGATAAGAAGCACCTCACTTGTTCCCAGGAATCCTCTTTCTGTCCCAGCCCTCCGACTTCTAAATTCTCCTACCTTAAAAGGTAGAAAACTCAAATTCTTTCACCCCTGTTATTTTTACTTCTCTAGGAAAACTGTGATTCTTTGAGAATAGGCACCATGTCTTACATTCACACAGGACCCAGGGGTGAGCACAGTGCCAGGCATAGGTGGACAACTGTCAAGACTGAAGCTATGAAGAAAATATTAGTATTGTTGGAAAGAAACCAGAGATAGAGGACACAGGAGATAGACAATCTGGGTTCTTGTCCTTACATTAACATTTTTGAGCTTGGACAAGTTTGTTTAATGTTTAACCTGCTTCAGTAAGATCACAGCTATGGAGCTTTGAAGGTAGAAGGTGCTTGTGACATTCCTGTGAAAGAATGAAAGAATAAAAGAAATGCATTAAGACTTTTAGAACTTTTCTTAGATTTCTTTTTAAAGTTCCCCATTTGAACTAAGAAGTAAAACCCATACCACCACACAGAGGCCTGGATTCATTTTCCCTGGTGCCTTCTCCTTAGAGTATAAAACCATGTTAGTGGACTAAAGTGCTGGTGATTGGGGTTCAAGCTTTAGCTGGTCTGTGTTTGTTGTTTTGTTGTTTAGTTACTAAGTCATGTCTGACTCTTTTGTGACCCTACGGACTGTAGCCTGCCAGGCTCCTCTGTTCATGGGACTTCCCAGGCAAGAATACTGGAGTGGGTTGCCATTTGCTTTCCCAGGGGAGCTTCCCAACCCAGGTGTCTCCTACATTGACAGGCCGATTCTCTACCACTGATGCCAGGGAAGACCGTGATCTGTCTCTGCTTGACTTTAAACAATTTCATGAAGAATGATCCAGAGTGTGATGAAGAGAAAAGCAGATGAAGTCATGCTGGCTTCACTTGGACAGAGTTGGAGTATGTGTGTAAATGTCCGCTATAGGGTCGTCTCACGTTCATTCATTAGTTCAGGCCTCAGGGACCAGGTGCTGCGCTAGGGGCCAGGATGCAGCAGTAAACAGACCTGACAAGGTGCCTGCTCCTAGAGTTTGTGCTCCAGGAGGAGAACAATATCAAACAAGCAAGAGACTATACAGTACATCACATAATGATTATATAGTACATCACATAATGAGAACACCTTCACAGAACACCACCTGCACAGAACAACACCTACAGAGAACAACAGGCCAGCGTCAGGGCAGAGGATTTCAGGGTTAGGGAAATAGTGACTCCTTAGCAGGAAGACCTTTCTGGGAAATTAACAATTGTATTAACAGAACGTGGTCCACTGGAGAAGGGAATGGTAAGCCACTTCAGTATTCTTGCCTTGAGAACACCATGAACAGTATGAAAAGGCAAAATGACAGGATACCAAAAGAGAAACTCCCCAGGTCATTAGGTGCCCAATATGTTACTGGAGATCAGTGGAGAAATAACTCCAGAAAGAATGAAGGGATGGAGCCAAAGCAAAAACAATACCCAGCTGTGCATGTGACTGGTGATAGAAGCAAGATTGTAAAGAGCAATATTGCATAGGAACCTGGAATGTCAGGTCCATGAATCAAGGAAAATTGGAAGTGGTCAAACAAGAGATGGCAAGAGTGAACATCGACATTCTGGGAATCAGCGAACTAAAATGGACTGGAATGGGTGAATTTAACTCAGATGACCATTATATCTACTACTGCGGGCAGGAATCCCTCAGAAGAAATGGAGTAGCCATCATGGTCAACAAAAGAGTCC
>SJYX01022128.1:23870-37211 GCA_006410675.1 Oreotragus oreotragus | reverse complement strand
TTGAAAGTCCCTTGGACTGCAAGGAGATCCAACCAGTCCATTCTGAAGGAGATCAGCCCTGGGATTTCTTTGGAAGGAATGATGCTAAAGCTGAAACTCCAGTACTTTGGCCACCTCATGTGAAGAGTTGACTCACTGGAAAAGACTCTGATGCTGGGAGGGATTGGGGGCAGGAGGAGAAGGGGATGAGAGAGGATGAGATGGCTTGATGGCATCACGGACTCGATGGACATGAGTCTGAGTGACCTCCGGGAGTTGGTGATGGACAGACAGGGAGATCTGGCGTGCTGTGATTCATGGGTTCACAAAGAGTCGGACATGACTGAGCAACTGAACTGAACTGAACTAGAAGGAAGATTTTTCTGGTAAATTAACAATTGTATTAACAACATGGAGAAAGTGGCAACAAGCCTCTTGGACTTTTAGGAGTAAGTGGTTGGGGCTGGGGAATTTAAAAAATTAGATATTCAAGTAAAGACTTTGAGAATACACTTGGACCCTAAAAAAAATGTTGAATTTTCAGTTCAGCAGCTAACTATTAGTAATCTGGAGTTCAAGACTGGATTAGGATATTTCAGAATAGTTAGCCTAAGGGAAGCATTTAGAGTCTTGAGACTAAATGAGTCCCAAAGAACAGTGGAAATGGAAGAGGAGAGGTTCAAAGACAGCTATCAGGAACCTCAAGTGTGGAAGCTTGTGGCTGGTGAGATAAGAGGAGAGAGAAGAGAGAACAGTGGCTCGGAATCCAAGAAAAAAATTAATATCTAAAGACTAATCAATACCAATGAATACCTAAATAATACAAAATAAGTTAAAAGCAAGGTTAAAAGTATGAAATAGACTAATATCTAATATCCCTTATCACTACATCTAAAAGGCTTTGGGATTTTCTATATATTATTAAGCAATAATTTCCAGCATTTGAAAATAACATCAGTGTCTTGGAGGCATTTGTACTGGCTAAAATGAAACCAGATATTTGTATCTGGAAATGACATGAGAATGGCTGAAAAGTTTGAGCATTTAGCTTCATTTTCAAAGGGGCTTCCCTTGCAGTTCAGCTGGTAAAGAATCCTCCTGCAACTGGGGAGAGCTGGGTTTGATCCCTGGGTTGAGAAGATCCCCTGAAGAAGGAACTGCTACCCACTCCAGTATTCTGAACTGGAGAACTCCACGGACTATATAGTCCACGGGGTCACAAAGAGTCAGACCTGACTGAGCGACTTTCACTCACTCCAGGGAGGTATGCCTGATCCTTGACAAAGTTTGGATTGATTAACTAAATTCCCAGTTCAGTTCAGTTCAGTTGCTCAGTTGTGTCTGACTCTTTGCGACCCCATGAATCGCAGCACGCCAGGCCTCCCTGTTCATCACCATCTCCCGGAGTTCACTCAGACTCACGTCCATCGAGTCCATGATGCCATCCAGCCATCTCATCCTCGGTCGTCCCCTTCTTCTCCTGCCCCCAATCCCTCCCAGCATCAGAGTCTTTTCCAGTGAGTCAACTCTTCACATGAGGTGGCCAAAGTACTGGAGTTTCAGCTTTAGCATCATTCCTTCCAAAGAAATCCCAGGGCTGATCTCCTTCAGAATGGACTGGTTGGATCTCCTTGCAGTCCAAGGGACTTTCAAGAGTCTTCTCCAACACCACAGTTCAAAAGCATCGATTCTTCGGTGCTCAGCTTTCTTCACAGTCCAACTTTCACATCCNGTCATAAGTCCTGAACGTAAAGTCAGGAGATCCTGATCTGGGATCTGATTGGCATGCAGGTGGTGGGATGAGGTCAGGGGATTTCCAAAGACTCTTTCCTCAGAACTCTAAAATGGAGTCTTTTTTAACAAAATGGGTTAGCTTAGGTTCTTCATTCCCCCCTTCTCAAGGTCCCAAGACCTGTCTCTTATACACATCTTGATATTTATCCCGCCAATCTTGATTCCAGCTTGTGTTTCTTCCATTCCAGCATTTCTCATGATGTACTCTGCATATAAGTTAAATAAGCAGGGATGCTTCAATTTCAGCAGAGATAGAAAGAGTTGTTTCATACCCACCATCTGGGGCTGGTGTCCCAGATGGACTGTGAATTCTGATAACATTAGATACCTCCAACGGAGGCTGTTTCTGGAGGCAATTCACAGGACAGGATTCCTGTCAGCTCAGGAAACCTTAAGGATGATTAAAGAAAACAAATTTTGATTGTCACTGAGTTATCTATTTTGGGAAGAAATTCAGTGATTAATTTGATCATTGGAGGACTTACTCTGTGTCACAAAAATATCACTAGCCAAATAGTCAGGTTGGGCAAAAAGCAAAAGGGGAAAATACAGAAGCATTGAGAAAAACAGGATACAAAATTATATTAAATATAAGACACAAAGCAAGAAAAAAAAAGTTTAAAAAGTCCATATATAAAAATGTCAGTAAAGGAAACAGCAAGCTAGGTAATGTCTTCTCTACAATTTCCATATTTTCCCTTTTTTTTTTTCTGACATGAGTAGAATTGCTTTGATAACAGGAAAGTAAGCTAATGAAAATAGAAGAAACTGGAATTTTTATAAATTTATTTTTTGTTTGGCATTCAATATGGGCGAAGGATAGTGTTTATCCTTAGTTATCCTTCCATGAAGTTTATACCCTATTTATGAAATTCAACTTCATCTATGCTAATGGCTGTGAAAATCAGGCAGCCACCCTACCTGCTCTCACTGTGGATTGCCTGGGGTGCTGCCTTCTCAAGCTGCTGTTTTATTAATGATCTTGAAACTGAAATAATAAGGAATGAAGAAGTGTTAAAAAGACTTAGTGATATGCTACTAACATTTGCCAAGAAAATGAAATAAGCTAAGATGAGAAAACACTGGGGAGGCAATGAGAAGCCAACTGTTCCATTTCTCTAAGCCTCTGACCTCTGCAGTCAGGATTTCTAAAGACACTCTCTCTGTGGGTCAGGCTTGGGCTGTCTACCCTCTGCCGGTGCGCCGACATCAGTCCTCCGAGAGGTACAATTTGTCCTTGATAAAGCTGAGTTGGATTGATTTTATTTCCAAACATGTTTCAGTTGCAGCACAGTTATAATTTGGGAGGGGAAAAGAAGGCTTTAGGCTTCATAACACTCTCACTTTATTAATTTTTTTTAATAAAGGAGAAGGATTATTCAAGATATGATTATCTAGTGGCCCAGTTTGCATAAGTTAAATTACATATCATTAATATGTTAAGTTTTATCAAGTTAAAAATGCTATTAAATGGTTCTAGAATTTTTTTTTTTTCCTTCCAGGCTACATGGTTTCACCACTTGTTTCATTTAAACTGGAGAAGATAGTGTGTATTCAGAGGCCATAATAGACACCAGAAACAAATTAAAAACAAAAAATTGGAATTGTTTTGGAGGGAGCCTACAGTTGCTTGCTTATTTTGACAATCATTGTAGGGGGAACTTGGCCTAGAGATGCCAGATCCTTGGGATCATGAAGACATACTTGGTAAAACAAAGACTGTGAATGAAGAACTTTAAAGTATTAAAAGAGTTCACTCAATTTTTAAAGCAACTGATGCCTTTTATAAATAAAGGACCAAACTGGATAGTCAAGGTCTGAAGATTCCTTTTACTGGGTGTGTGGGCTCAAAGTCACTTTAGTCGCGTGACCCTTTGTGACCTTACAGACTAGAGCCAGCCAGGCTCCTCTGTCCATGGGATTCTCCAGGCAAGAATACTGGAGTGGTTTGCCATGCCCTTCTGCAGGGGATCTCCCCCACCCAGGGATCGAACTCGTGTCTCATGTTTCTTGTGTTGGCAGATGGGTTCTTTACCACCAGGGCCACCTGGGAAGCCTCAAAGTTCAGCCCACTGCATTGGCCGGCAGTACAGGGTGGTTGATAGCAAATGTTTGATGCATGAGTCCTATTACTATTGTTTTTTAGTCACTAAATCATGTCCACCTCTTTTGCCATCCCAGGAACTATAGCCTGCCAGGCTCCTTTGTCCATGGGATTTCCCAGGTAAGAATACTGGAGTGGGTTGCCATTTCTTTCTAAGTTTTAACAAAGCTGAAAAAGCCAGAGAGATGACTAGAGGAAATATGCAGAAGGAACAGGTGATGGGCATTAACATCTATGGAGTGTTTGCCAATGTATGCCTTATCTTTCATGAGCCATCTTATTCGCTGCTTACAAATTGTCTCTGAATTGGGGAGTCATTTCTCATCTTTAAAGATGAAGAAGTAGAAGCTTGGAGAAATGGGTCATTTGCCCCAGATGATGTTGCACAATAAGCTTTTGAACTGTGGTGTTGAGAAGACTCTTGAAAGTCCCTTGGACTGCAAGGAGATCCAACCAGTTCATCCTAAAGGAAATCAGTCCTGAATATTTATTGGAAGGACTAATGCTGAAGCTGAAACTCCAACCCACTCTGGCCACCTGATTCAAAGAACTGACTCATTCGAAAAGACCCTGATGCTGGGAAAGAGCGAAGACAGGAGAAGGGGATGGCAGAGGATGAGATGGTTGGATGGCATCACCGACTCGATGGACATGAGTTTGAGGAAGCTCCAGAAGTTGATGATGGGCAGGGAGGCCTGGCGTGCTGCAGTCCATGGGGTCACAAAGAGTCAGACATGACTGAGTGACTGAACTGAATGGAACTGAATAAGCATTTGAGTTTTGAATCCAGAATCCCATTTTCTTAAACACATGCAAACTTTATAAGACTCTGTGTCCTTGTGTAGCTTTGGATCCTTTTTTAGAATAATTTTATTTACTTTTGGCTGTGCTGGGGCTTTGTTGCTGCACAGCGTTTTCACTAGTTGCTGCAAGCAGGGGCTACAGCAACCTGCTTCTCATTGTGGTGGCTTCTTTTGTTGCACAGCACCGGCTGGGGCAGACGGGCTTCAGTGGTTGTGGTGTACGCTCAGTAGTTACAATTCCCGGGCTCTAGACCACAGGCTCAGTAGTTGTGATGCATGGGCTCGGTTGCTATGCAACCTGTGGGATCTTCCTGGACCAGGGATTGAACTTGCGTCTCCTGCATTGACAAGTGGATTCTCTACCACTGAGCCACCAGGAATGTCCCTGAATTCTTTATTCATACTTTAAAAACCTTTTTAAAGTAGTACTTAAAAAAAAATACTTCTAAAAACTTTTTTCTGTTGTCTCACCTTGAGCATCTGCAAACAATCAACACCTCTAAAATGAAATTCCCCCAAAATAGCAGGGCCTTCTAGTACAATGAATACTATAAAAAGCAAACCTGGTATTCTTGAAAAAAAAATGCTTTTTTGATGGATTTAAATTGGACTTCAATCATTGGACTTTAATACTTAACCATGTTATATTTAACCTAAAAATCACCTCGAAGTTGTGAGAAGTACCTCTGTGAAAACTTACATCAGAGAGCGTGTGCTGATATGGTTCACTGAAGGAGATTTGAAAAAATGGCTAAATTCTCAGAAGTAACACAGCAATTTTCTAAAAGTGTATGTTCCCAGTACACACCTAGAAATGATGAGATTCATTAACATAAGTGCCTGTGCCTGGCCATCACGGCTTTTCCCAGGGCCTGGCAATATCATTGGATAACTTCTAACCCAGGATTGTTCAGATTCTTTATCACCTCCCTCTACTCAAAGGTCCAATTTATTGAACAGTGATGGGTTATACGATTTTTCTCGGAAAGTTCGTCTTTAGGCTTCTGTACGTCAGTAGCTGGCAGAAGAGACCCCTAAGAGGCCCAAGAGTTACACTCCCAGCTTCTCTCTTTTTCCTGAGAGTTATGCTCTCAGCTTCTCATGATGGAACAAAATGATTTTAGCATTTCCTTCGTTGCTTATCAACCTGCTCCATCTGCTGCTGTCCTTCAGTTTCCTAACTTAGAATCCTCTTCTCTGCTTTCCCACCAGAGGTCCTGCTTCCTTCTCTCACAGTCATTAGTTAGGCTTTTCATGATTCATAATAAACTATCAAGGATATGCCAACACTGAAGTGGAACCCATCTTGCATTGATTCATTAAACAAATGTTTATTGAACCCACACTAGGCATTGTTACAGGCAATGGGAATAAATCAGTGATGGAAAAGGCTTTTGTGAAGCTCATGTTCCTGGGGTGGGTTCAGATAACAAACATAAATAATTAGAAGGTCAGACTGTGATAAGTGCTATAGGAAAGAATAATATAGGGACAGAGGGATGGAGGTTCTGGGAGGAGGTGGCGTTTTATTTTGAATGATCTGCTCACTTATGGCACTTGAGCAGGAACTTGAAGGAGGTGAGAGGGATCTGGGGAAAGAGTGTCCCTGGCAGAAAGAACAGCAAGTATGAAGGGCCTGAGAACAGATGGGAGGTTAGCGTGGCTGCAGGGGATGGACAAGGGAGGGCAAGAGTGAAGGTGAGGCCAGGTAGAAAGCTGGATCACGTAGAATCTTGTGGACCATTATGAGGGCTTGAGTTTTTAGAGCAAGTGATGTATGAAGCCCCTGGATGGGTTTGAAGACAAAGAGGGACATAATCTGAGTTTCATTTTAAAAGAATCACTGTAGCTACTGAGATAAGAATAGACCAAATAAGGTAAGGCAGGAAGCTGGGAGACTATTGCAATAACCTAGAAGCCACATGATCACAGCTTACATCAGGTTGAAATAATGGAGGTGGAAAAGTCAGCTGAATTTGGATGTATGTTATGATGATTCTCTTAGGAAAGCTAAAATTAGTTACTGCAAATATTTTAAACTCTTCCAGCTCCTCAAAATCTTACACACAGCAAGATAGTCTCATGACTTCCAAATGTGCTCTTCTCTTCTCAGGCCCAAAGCTACATTGTTCTATAAAGACAAAGGAAGTGAACTTGGTGATAGACAGTCCTAACTGAATCCTGATTCAAGATACAAATGACTGAACATCCCTTAGCCTCAGTGTCTTTATTGATAAAATGGAAATAAGAGTAGTACCCATCTCCTAGATTTGTTGTGAAGATTAAATACATTTATGAAAAGCTCTTAGTGCAGTGACTGGTATATAAGCAAAATTCACTAGCTGTTATATTAAAAATATTCTTATTCCTATTGTGTGTATACTCTTCTGAGTCTTCAGTAAAGGCCTAGCATCTTCTAACTCTTCTCTGAAGCCTGCTTTCTCCGCTTCTGAAACAGTCTATTTCTGTCATACTTACATCCCAAGTTCTTTTCCTACAGCATCAGTGGATTCCAGCTTGCCTGTTCTTCCTCCTGGCAGGTAACTTCCAGGTGGTTCTCTCTCTCTCTAATATTTGTGAGTAGCTTTTGTTTTAATTGAAGGTTCCTAGGTCAGTTTAGAAGCCTCTTCATGCTTATTTCCTAGATTGCAAACCCAGGCCAATAAAGCCTAACTGAGGAATACTTGTTAGATCTTAGTATCTATTTACAGTTTTCCTAGTATCTCTTTCCCTTCCTTTGTTCTCCCCCCCCACCTCCCATTTTCTCTGCTTCTGTCTTTTCTTTTTAGCCAATAATCTGTCCAGAGAGGCTGCCAGAGCCTTGCCAGCTCCTGGCCTGCCAGGCCCTGCTTGCTAAATTACTCTTATAGTATCTATTTCTTCCCCTCTCTCCAGTTCTGGGTGCAATTCCCTTTCTCAATTCTAGCCCTCTGTCCAGGACAGGGAGAACATCCAATAATTCTGTGCCTGTAGGTGTTTTCTTGGACCAGTCAGAAAGTATACTAAATCCTGGGTGTGTCCTGGTAAGTCCAGCTTCTTCTTTACTTTCTAACAGAAGCAGATGTAAGTGCTTCACCCAGCCTGGGTCTGCTGGCTTTGTTCCACATTTCTGCTCTGTGGGAACCTAAATCACTCTGATGGATTTGCAGTTCCATAAAGCTGAGTGGGATCCTTTTAACCCTGTGCTTATGAAGTATGCTGTGAGCCTTCCCACATGTTGGGATTCATTCACGATAATAACAATGTACTACTCGTTTTTTTCTATTTTACATTTTCATGATCTCCTGATGACGGCTCTTGTAGTCTAGATATGTTCCTGAGAGGACTCAAGCGCACTAAGGCATCTTAATAGCATTGAAATATGTATACTATCATGTAAGAAATGAATTGCCAGTCTATGTTCAATGCAGGATGCAGGATGCTTGGGGCTGGTGTATGGGGATGATCTGGAGGGATGATGTGGGGTGGGAGGTGGGAGGGGGGTTCATGTTTGGGAGTTCGTGTAAAAAAATAAATAAATACAAAAAATAAAATAAAATAAAAAAATTTTTTAAAAAAAATGGTAAAAGAGAGTACTCAGAAAAACATGAGGGCATTAAGAATGATCATGGAGTATAAAACTTTACTTCTGGGATATGACATTGATATTCTGAAATTCCCTTTTTAAATTTTTTAAATTTAAAACTTGCATTTGTTTCTCCCTTAATTTCTTTCTCATCAAACAAAAACATTTATATAGCTTTCTATTATTTCTAATATATAGTTATTTAAATTTTATTTTCATTAAAAAATTTTTATTGGAGTATAGTTGCCATATTCTATTGTTCACACATCTATAGCTCAGAAAGCTTCATTGAAGGGAGATAAAAATAAATTGATTTTCTCCCTTCAAGAAGTTTCCTCTTTGGTAGGATAAAGACAGAGGTGAAACAATGATCATTGTTCTATAGTTGGCTAGGGCTCTTTAATAGGTAATATATCTAGGTCAGTGTGAGAAGGGCTATGGAAGCTTCTGACACCTGTCTCTCTTTGTTGGCTGAGCAAACAGCTTAATCCTCAGTTTTTCCACCTGTCTTCCTGGGAGTGCCAATAAGTCTCCACCCACTTCCCCAACTCTGGCCAACTGTGCTGGGCTGGGTTTGTGAACTGATTGCATATATTACCAAGGAAATTATTGGGATGTCAAATGGCAGTGTCATCTTCCTGGCAACCTATTCTCGGGCAGATTGTGATCCAGTGACCTACAGACATATCATTCGAAATGCCAGCACCACTCCTGGTTCGTCCCCTACCTTGGTTCTACAGGCAGGAGCCCCATCTGGCGAGGGGAAAGTGAAAATGGATCCAGAATTCTGGATTCTGCTTCCTCACTCTTTTTCTAGAACTGCTGCCCCCAGGTTCTCTGTCAGTCCCAGTATCTATCAAGGTTAAGCTGGATCCACATTCATTCATTGCCTCTTTATCCTTCTGCGTCAGCTTTTTATTCTCCATGCAAGAGATTTCCCTGTAAGTTCAGTAACTCTACAAGATTGCAAAGAGGGATGCCAATTGTCTTAAAATATTTTGAACTATGATTTTTTCATGTTTTTAACTACAAAATAAATACTTAACATATGTTAAAATATTTTGCTGGGAGTAGCTCCTCATTTATTCCCCCCCTGGGTATCAAATACTTTTCCATCCTTTTCTCTTTTCTTGAGATAATTGTGTGTCTGTGTTCTTGTACTGCCCCAGGTTTTTCCATGTCCCTTTGATGTAGACTTAGTTTGATATTACAGATGAATATTGTGTTTATTTAATTACATAAAAACATAATTTTCTTCAGAAGTCAACAAATATGTCTGAGTTCCTCAAAGCCTGCCTTACATCTAGTATGAAAGTCTAGCTTGTAAATTTCTTGATATGTAATCCTCCACTAATTCAGTCTATAAGTTATTATTGTACATAGGGTAAGGCATGATGCTAAGTAATATGAAGTTAGTGACATAAGCAGTTATTGGACTATATAACAGGAAACAGTACAGAAGTAAAATAAAGTTGAGTATGTCAAATGCCCAAAGGGTGATACTTAAAATATATTATGAAGGAGGGCAATTAATATTTCATTCTTTTTTGAGGTAAAGGGAAATGTTTTCAGTTCTCTTATTTATGCTTGCCTATTAAACTCATTTTAAGAATCACTTTTAATATAAAGACTGCATCAATATTTGAGCAGAGAAATGATTTTAAAACCATTCCAATATAACTGTAGGCTTAACTGGTGACCAGTGGTCATTGCCACTTATTCAGTAAATAATTATTTTTCTCCTTTGTGCTGTTAAACATCTTGGGCATGGATCCCGTCCTCACAACAGAAAAAGACACCACCTTGAGCTTTAAAGAACTCCTGGTCACTCAGGGATGACAAAAAAACACATAGGCACACAAGTAATAGTTCCGTTCAGATCATGAGTGGTTTCATGTTGGACAAACCACTTATGATGTCTTTCTTTCTCCTCTGTAAGTAGGGAAAGTAGCATTTTCTTCACAGACTTTTGCTCTTCTTTTGAGATCATGTTGTCGCTGCAACCAGCCTGTATTATGAATTATTTTGGAACTGTGTGTTTGAAAAGACTCTTGAGAGTCCCTTGGACTGCAAAGAGATCCAACCAGTCCATCTTAAAGATCAGTCCTGGGTGTTCATTGGAAGGACTGATGTTGAAGCTGAAACTACAAAACTTTGGCCACCTGATGCACAGAGCTGACTCATCTGTAAAGACCGTGATGCTGGGAAAGATTGAGGGCAGGAGGAGAAGGGGACAACAGAGCATGACATGGTTGGATGGCATCACCGACTCAATGGACATGGGTTTGGGTGGACTCTGGGAGTTGGTGGTGGACAGGGAGGCCTGGTGTGCTGCTGTTCATGGGATCACAAAGAGTCGGACATGACTGAGTGACTGAACTGAACTCTGCATGTAAGTTAAATAAGCAGGGTGATGATATACAGGCTTGACGTCTACTATGGCACTATAGTAACCTACTGTTATTGTTTATTTGTTTTTATGTATTTCCAATATGCAGTAAACATATATGTATTCACTGCCTGGCACAACGACTGGTTTACAGAAACCATCCAATAAAATCTGAAAGAAGAGAGGGAGAGGAAAAAGAGGTAAAAGGACTAAGAAACAAAGAAAAAGAGAAAAAGCAAGAAAATCATCTTTTTGGTCAAATCATGTTGAGTAATTTTTCCTAGCTTTCTTTTTTATTTGGATTTAAAACAATATAAAAGTAAGAAAAAATGACTATTATAAAATAATCAACAGAATTATACAGAATTAAAATTTAGAAAAATGGGATTATGTTCTGGCCTTTCTATTTTAAAATATATGCAAGGTGTCATGCAATAGATCTATTTATTTTTCCAAAGCAGGAAAGCATTCTGTAGTGTGGGTGGAGCATAAATTAAATTTTCACTTTTCTGTCAATTGATATTAAAATGGTTTCCAATATTTTCCTTTTCAGAGACTAGCTCAAAAATATCTTTGCACACATGAGTCAATATTTATGTAGACTAATTCTTAGAAGAAGAATTGATGGATCCAAGCAAATGTGCTTTAACCTTTTGATAGATCCTGCCAGAATGCCTTCCACAATCATAGACATTTCCCTTACCATTGGCAACATAGAACATTTTCAATCTCAACTTTTCTTCTGGGTCAATTTTATGAATTAAAAACTTTTTTATTTTTATTTATAAGATAGGCAGTGAGCATACATATCATCATTTCTTGGAATTTCTTTGTGCTTATTATATTCATAGTTGTTTCACACTATATTAAAGATTTTTAACCCTGCATGTATTGTATATGTAGTAAATAATTTCTCCCAATCACTTAGTAGGATTTTGTATAAAATTCTTATAAAGATCCACTGGGCAATGTAATCTAAGTCCTTTATAGTTGCCAATCCATGTGTCGCTTGCACGATATTTCTGTGTCAACAAGAATTAGCCAGGGTCTTCCAATCCCCAACTGTGCTCTGCAGCAAAGATTTCACACCACCTCAGTATCCCAAAGGGAATAAAATCCTATATGTAAAACAAGGAGTTCCTCATGATGCTGAATATTTGATGAATTTGTGTTCTGGGTTGGGCTGATATGATATGCATGTGCTGTTTTCCTCCTGGTGAACTCCATGGTGTTCTGAAAGCAAGATAGTGATTCTGACATGCCCTTCATGGTTTAACAACTTCTTTCAGGAGAGAAACTGCACACCTGCAAATTGTGCTTGCATCTGATCTGGCATGATCAGAACCCTCATTATTCTACTATAAGTAGATTCTCTTAAGCGTAATGTACAAGGCTGAAATTTTTCACCTAATATTTGTTTCAGACTACTAAGTCAGAGAATATCTATTATATTTGCTGGTTCATTTTTCCTTTTACTCTTGTTTGAGTGTCAGATGTAAAAATTTAAACAGTTTACTTCACTTTTAAGGGAATCTATTAACTCATGATGAGCCTTGGAAAATTACCTCCACCTGCTTCCATCCCTTGGCGTTACCAACCAGAGTTTTACTATATAAGTAGAACAAGTATGTTTTTATAGCTCCCTTTGCTAAGGAATTACCTAGGACTTCTTACAACTAGAAGAGAAAAAAAGGATTTGTATAGAAAGCAATCCAAATTCTTTATAAATTTCAGAAAATCATCTATTTATGACACACAAATGTATTAATCTTGCATGGATATTATTCATAGCACTAAGTTCAAGTTCATCTGTCTGGATTTTAAGAATAGCATTGGGCACTACCATATGAATACCTACCTACTTCCTCTCCATTAAAAAAAATTATGGTACAATTTATATATAATAAAACATCAGCAAATTTGGAGAACTCAGCAGTGGCCACAGGACTGGAAAAGGTTAGTTTTTTTTCCAGTCCCAAAGAACAGCAATGCCAAAGAATGCTCAAACTACCACACAATTGCACTCATCTCACATGCTAGCAAAGTAATGTTCAAAATTCTCCAAGCCAGGCTCCAGCAGTACATGAAACGTGAATTTCCAGATGTTCAAGCTGGTTTTAGAAAAGGCAGAGGAACCAGAGATCAAATTGTCAACTTCCGTTGGATCATCGGAAAAGCAAGACAGTTCCAGAAAACATCTATTTCTGCTTTATTNCAAACTACCACACAATTGCACTCATCTCACATGCTAGCAAAGTAATGTTCAAAATTCTCCAAGCCAGGCTCCAGCAGTACATGAAACGTGAATTTCCAGATGTTCAAGCTGGTTTTAGAAAAGGCAGAGGAACCAGAGATCAAATTGTCAACTTCCGTTGGATCATCGGAAAAGCAAGACAGTTCCAGAAAACATCTATTTCTGCTTTATTGACTATGCAAAAGCCTTTGACTGTGTGGATCACAACAAACAGTGGAAGATTCTTAAAGAGCTGGGAATACCAGACCACCTGATCTGCCTTTTGAGAAACCTGTATGCAGGTCAGGAAGCGACAGTTTGAACTGGATATGGAACAGCAGACTGATTCCAAATAGGAAAAGGAGTACGTCAAGGCTGTATATTGTCACCCTGCTTATCTAACTTATATGCAGGGTACATCATGAGAAACGCTGGGCTGGATGAAGCACAAGTTGGAATCAAGATTGCCAGGAG
>SJYX01022128.1:0-21493 GCA_006410675.1 Oreotragus oreotragus | reverse complement strand
ATCCCTGGGTTGGGAAGATTCCCTGGAGAAGGAAATGGCAACCTACTCCAGTATCCTTGCCTGGAAAATCTCATGGAAAGAGGAGCCTGGTGGGCTGCAGTCCATGGAGTCACCAAGAGTTGGGCACAACTAGGCGACTGACACACTTATTTTTGGGGGGCTCCAAAATCACTGCAGATGGTGACTACGGCCATGAAATTCAAATATACTTGCTCCTTGGAAGAAAAGTTATGACTAACCTAGAAAACGTATTAAAGAGCAGAGACATTACTTTGCCAACAAATGTCCATCTAGTCAAAGCGATGGTTTTTCCAGTGGTCATGTATGGATGTGAGAGTTGGCCTGTAAAGAAAGCTGAGCGCTGAAGAATTGATGCTTTTGAACTGTGCTGTTGGAGAAGACTCTTGAGAGTCCCTTGGACTGCAAGGAGATCCAACCAGTCCATCCTGGAGGAAATCAGTCCTGAATATTCATTGGAAGGACTGATGCTAAAGCTGAAACTCCAATACTTTGGCTACCTGATTCGAAGAACTGACTCACTAGAAAAGACCCTGATGCTGGGCCAGAATGAAGGCAGAAGGAGAAGGGGACAACAGAGGATGAGATGGTTGGACGGCATCACTGACTCAATAGACATGAGTTTGAGGAAGCTCCAAGAGTTGGTGATGGACAGAAAGGCCTGGCGTGCTGCATTCAATGGGGTTACAAAGAGTTGGACATGACTAAGCGACTGAGCTAAACTGAACAATTTTTATATAATAAAACTTACTATATTAAAACATACAATTTGATTTACTTTATATTAACTTTTATAATATTTAACCATGTAATTAGTCACAGTCAGGATATAGACATGCATATATGTGCTCAGCTGCTCAGTCACATCTGTCTCTTTGCGACCCCACAGACTGTAGCCCGTCAGGCTTCTCTGTCCATGGGATTTCCCAGTCAAGCACACTGAAGTGGGTTGCCATTTCCTCCTTGAGGGGATCTTCCCGGCCCAGGGATGGAGCCCATTTCTCCCACGTCTCCTGAATTTTAGGCAGATTCCTTATCACTGAGCACTGGTAAGCCTATATATAAATAAATATATATATAACCCTCGTGACCTGGTATCACCTTTGTGACCCTGTCTAGTCAAAACCACCCACAGGACCCTAGGCAAGTATGTTTCCTGTTTCTATATTTTTAGCTTTTCTAGAATGTCATTAATATTGACAGTATGTGATTATTAGTATCTGACGCCTTTTACTATGTTATTTTGCAGCTGATTCATCCCAACTGTTGCATGTATTAATAATTTGTTCCTTTTAATTACATATGCATTCAATTATAAGCATATGACATAATTTCTTATTTCACCAGTTAGATGTACATGTATAGGTTGTTTCCAATTTTTGATTATTTAGAAACAACCTGCTATAAGCATTCTAGTAAAAATCTTTGTGTGGGCATATATACTTGTTTAAGTACCTACTGGTAAATGTGCTGAGTCATATGGTTAAAGTATGCTTAAATAGTTAAGAATTGCTGAACTACTTTCCAATGTGATTGTTTTATTTGCATACCCATCAGCAATATGTGAGAGTATAGTTTCCCCAGATGCTTCCCTGGTGGCTCAGAGGTTAAAGTGTCTGCCTGGAATGCGGGAGACCTGGGTTTGATCCCTGGGTTGGGAAGATCCCCTGGAGAAGGAAATGGCAACCCACTCCAGTACTCTTGCCTGGAGAATCCCATGGAGGGAGGAGCCTGGTAGGCTACAGTCCATGGGGTCGCAAAGAGTCGGACACGACTGAGCGCCTTTACTTTACTTCTATTGTTAGTCTTTATAATTTTATCTACCTTAATATATGTGTAGTAGTATCTCATTGTGATTTTGAATTTGTGTCTTCCTGGTGACTAATGACATTACATATCTATATAAGTGCTTATTTATCACTCCTATATCTTTGCTAAAGTTTCTGTTCAAATATTTTGCTTACTTAAACATTGAATTATTTGGATTTTTATTATTGAGTTGAAAGAATTTTTGATATATTTTGTATCCAATACTATGTGAGGCCTATGTTTTGAAATATTTTCCTCTAATCTTTGACTTGTCTTTTTATTTTCTTAAACGTAACTGTAAAACAGCAAACGTTTTTCATTTTGATAACATCCAATCTATCATTTACGTGTGTGTGTTTTTCCTTTTGTTTGCTATCTAAGGAAACTTTGCCTAATAAGGTTACAAAGATTTTTTATCTTATGTGTTCTCTCAGTTCAGTTCATTTCAGTTCAGTCACTCAGTCGTGTCCGACTCTTTGCGACCCCATGAATCGCAGCACGCCAGGCCTCCCTGTCCATCACCATCTCCCGGAGTTCACTCAGACTCACGTCCATCAAGTCCGTGATGCCATCCAGCCATCTCATCCTCGGTCGTCCCCTTCTCCTCCCGCCCCCAATCCCTCCCAGCATCAGAGTCTTTTCCAATGAGTCAACTCTTCGCATGAGGTGGCCAAAGTACTGGAGTTTCAGCTTTAGCATCATTCCTTCCAAAGAAATCCCAGGGTTGATCTCCTTCAGAATGGACTGGTTGGATCTCCTTGCAGTCCAAGGGACTCTCAAGAGTCTTCTCCAACACCACAGTTCAAAAGCATCGATTCTTCGGCGCTCAGCTTTCTTCACAGTCCAACTTTCACATCCATACATGACCACAGGAAAAACCATAGCCTTGACTAGGCGGACCTTAGTCGGCAAAGTAATGTCTCTGCTTTTGAATATACTATCCAGGTTGGTCATAACTTTTCTTCCAAGGAGTAAGCGTCTTTTAATTTCATGGCTGCAGTCACCATCTGCAGTGATTTTGGAGCCCAAAAAAACAAAGTCTGACACTGTTTCCACTGTTTCCCCATCTATTTCCCATGAAGTGATGGGACCGGATGCCATGATCTTCGTTTTCTGAATGTTGAGCTTTAAGCCAACTTTTTCACTCTCCTCCTTCACTTTCATCAAGAGGCTTTTTAGCTCCTCCTCACTTTCTGCCATAAGGGTGGTGTCATCAGCATATCTGAGGTTATTGATATTTCTCCCAGCAATCTTGATTCCAGCTTGTGTTTCTTCCATTCCAGCGTTTCTCATGATGTACTCTGCATATAAGTTAAATAAGCAGGGAGACAATGTGTTCTCTAGAATGTTATATTTTTAGCTCTTAATAGTTCTATCGTCTACATTCAGCCTAATGTTTGTATATTATGTGAAATGAGTCAAGGTTCATTTTTTTGCACATCTAATTGTTTCAGAATTATTTCCCACATATAATTAACTTAGTACCTTTGTTAAAAATTTATCAACTGTATATGTATCACTCCAATTCTGGGCTCTCTTCTCTTCCAGAGATTATATACATATAATCACACCAGTATAACACTGTCTTGATTATATTAGCTATATGGAAAATATTTTAATCAAGTTAAATCCTCCAAACTTGTCATTTTTCAAAAATTTTTGGCCATTCTAGGTTCTTTGCATTTCTATGGAAGTATTAGAATCCACATGTCAATTTCCACACACACAAAAGTAAAATAACCAAACAAAAGCCAAAAAGCTCTAGACCAATTTAGGGAGAATTGACATCTTAAAGATATTGAGTCATCTGATCCATGAACATGGTATATCTCTCCATTTTTGGAAGCTTTTAATTTCTCCTAGTGACATTTTGTAGTTTTCAACGTATAGTTTTGTACTTTTTTTTTCTTAAATTAAAAAAATCTTGTTAGATTTTGCAGAGATGATTAGATTAAAAAGCTTGAGATAGAAGTATATCCTTCATGGGCCTGGTGTTCTCACAAGAGTATTTATAAGTATGAGAGACAATGAAGATGTGACAAGAAAAACAGTGGTAAATGTGATGAAGAGTCACATGCCAAGATATATTGTATCTACTGTTAAGCCCTGTTTTAACTTCTCTTTAATAATTGCATATTTTAGTTCTAAAAGTTACATTTAGAAATTTATTTGAAGATTTAAACTTTATATTTTTGATCTTTTCATCTACTTTTTGACCTTATAATATTGGGTTATTGAATAATATTCAGAATCCATCCTTGATAACCCAAATACCTTGATCACTTATAGATACACTTTATTACCTGTTTCATTTTCTATTGGCTGACTCTACTTCTTGTTATGCATATAAAGTTTTGATTGAGTGCAAGGCATTGTGTCTTAAAAAATTATAGGATTTCTCATTGATATTATCTTCTTCCAGTGATGATTCCCTTGTCTGTCAGACAACTATCATAGATCATCTCTAATCAGGAACTGAGCTTATTAAAGGCTGAGTCACCATTGTTGTCAAGTTCAGACTAGAATGTACCATCAAAGTCACAATGTACGATCATTTGATAGGATCCTTCCCCCTAAAGAAATTCTAATTTTCAAACTCTGTACATTGTGATGTGAACATTTTCCTGTTATTCAGGTTTTTTTTTGTTTTTTCTGCTTGGTTTCTTAACCTCTTACTCTGTGAACTTTAAGAATTTGGCAATTATTTGAAGAGTCTAAACTCGATTATCAATCAGGATGATTTTTCTCCTCAGCAGATATTGGACCATATCTGAAGAAATTTTAGGTTCACAACTCTAGGGGTGGGGGTAGGAGGTGGGTTCCTACTGACATCTTGTGGGCAGAGGCTAAGGATGCTGCTTAGCCTCTACCCACAACATTCTGTAATGCACAGGACAGCCTCCCATAAAGAATTATCTCACCCAACACATCAATAATGTGTTGAGAAACCCTGGTCTAAAGCACTGAGTGTCCAGTTTACTTCCCTCTCTCTCATCTCTCATAGAGCATATTTCCTCCAGACTTGATTGCCTTGGCAGCTGCAAAACATCTTCTTATTATTTTTTTAATCCTCAGCCTCAGGAGGTATTAAATAGCTTTGCTGGTTTTCTGTCTTGTATTAGTTAGTCTCTGCCAAGCATCTCGGCTTCACCTCCTGTGCCAAGAAGAGGCAGATCCCCAGGGGTAAACTTCTATTTGCCTCCTTTTCTGTTGGATCAGGTTCGTCAAGTCCAAGCAGCCCCCTTATAACTCCAAAGCCTCAAACAAAGTTTTAAAATTTTTTATCTAGCTATTTCTAACTATTCTTGATCAGAATATGGGCCTTTCATAGTTTGAGGCCTCAATCCTCCAAGCTGATGTGAAAGCAAGAAGTGATAAACAGAAGTTCAGTTCAGAGGACTAACCATGGAGAAAAGTGTTCTGTGTTAGATTAGAGACAGAAGGCAGACTCAGTATCTCCTTCACAGCCAGTGAAGGGAGTATAAAAATATTCTGCAGAAAATCTGCTTGACCCATGGTTTTAGAGGCTGCTATGAGCTAGAGCTAAGAGGGGGAAAAAAGAAAGAACCTCATGGCAAGAATACCAACTCAATCTGTAATATTCTCAAGAATCACTGAGGCAAAGCCCAGCATAGCACTCAAAACCTAGATTGGGGGCCTGGAAAGAGACAAAGTCTGACCTTCTACATTGAGAAAACTGAGTACAGGGGAGAGGGTCCTGGTACTTCAAATGAGACTGCAAATACCACTCTCCAGGACATGAAGAATCATGTGTTAAGAAAGAAGGCTGATGTGACTATTGGTTCCAATGTCAATTCACTCTTGTGAAGTGATTTAATATTATTCTAAATAATTAATACAAATATGTTTAGGATTTCAAATGGTAAATAATTTGATAATACCCATTACATGAAGAGATTATGAAAAAGTAAACTGAAAAAAATAAAGTCCAATTGAAATCTTGGAATTTATGAAGGTCGAAGTTAAAGAGCTTAATAGGTTAGAGGACAGGTGGAATGGACCCAAAGAAATATGAGCCATTAGAAGATTGTACTGCAGAATTAAGCAATGACAAGGAAAAGTGAGAACTGGAAAATCATTAAGTGAATGGTAGATAGATAAGCCCCACCATACATCCAGTACAAATTCTGGAAGAAAAGTTAGGTGGGATGGTAGAGAAGCAATGAGATTTTTCAGATTTCAAAAAATTCTGATTCCTCATTCAGAAAATATGCAACAGATGTCATATTGGAAGAACAAAAACAAATTCACACTGTGACATGCAAGAGTGAAATTGAAAACCATTACAGAGAAGGTGAAAAATCTTAAAAGCTAGCAGAGAGAAAATATAGATTATCTACACATAAATTGTAATTTGAGAACAGATATCACCCAGAAGAATTTCCAGAAGACAATCTAATCATATATTCAAAATCCTGAGGGAAACTTACTGTTAACTTAGATTTTTACACTCAGCTAAATCTCCATTCCTGAGTGAGGGTAAAGTACAGACATTTTTCAGTTACATAAAAACTGTTAAACCATTTACAGAATAATATCAAAAGATTTATTACAGCATGCTCTTCAGGTAGAGGAGATGTGAATTCAGAGCATGGAAAGGGGAAGCAAGTGAACACAGAAAAAATAAAATTTTATCTGTAAGTAAAAATAATTTTTCCTATGTATAAAGGTAAATCTAAAAATACAGACAGCAATAACATAATGGGAGTGCTGTAAATTTTAAGGCATGCTAAGATTTTTGATAAGTTTTGCAAGGCAGGAAAAAACATTGAATAACTTTAGCTTTAGTAGAAAAATGTGTTGTTCAATTTGGGTAAAGTATTTGAAGACTGATAAAATAACTTATGTCTTCATATCAGTAGAGAAAAATGGATTATATAAATCTTTATTAGTCCAACAGAAATCAGGAAAAATAAAACAGAGAAATGATGACTCAATTTAAAAGTTTCCTATGATAAATATGTAATTTATTTAAGAAAATTAAAAAAGAAAAATTCACATAACTATGAGAATTTTGTAACTTTTATACCAAAACAAGAAAAGGCTAGTACAAAAAAAAAGAAATAGGCTAATTTCACTTTTCATTCAGTTCAGTTCAGTTCAGTCACTCAGTCGTGTCCGATTCTTTGCGACCCCATCAATCGCAGCACGCCAGGCCTCCCTGTCCATCACCAACTCCCGGAGGTCACTCAGACTCATGTCCATTGAGTCGGTTGTGCCATCCGCCATCCCATCCTTTGTCGTCCCCTTCTCCTCCTGCCCCCAATCCCTCCCAGCATCAGAGTCTTTTCCAATGAGTCAACTCTTCGCATGAGGTGGCCAAAGTACTGGAGTTTTTCAGCTTTAGCATCAGTCCTTCCAAAGAACACCCAGGACTGATCTCCTTCAGAATGGACTGGTTGGATCTCCTTGCAGTCCAAGGGACTCTCAAGAGTCTTCTCCAACACCACAGTTCAAAGCATCAATTCTTCGGCGCTCAGCTTTCTTCACAGTCCAACTCTCACATCCATTCATGACCACTGGAAAAACCATAGCCTTGACTAAATGGACCTTTATTGGCAAAGTAATGTCTCTGCTTTTGAATATGCCATCTAGGTTGGTCATAACTTTTCTTCCAAGGAGTAAGCGTCTTTTAATTTCATGGTTGCAGTCACCATCTGCAGTGATTTTGGAGCCCCAAAAGATAAAGTCTGACACTGTTTCCACCTTTTCCCCATCTATTTCCCATGAAGTGATTAGAGATCCAAAAATCTGAAATAAATGCCAAAATAAACTTCAGTTGTATCCTAATTAATAACAAACTATGACAAAATAGATTTTATGTCAATAACATGAGGCCACCTCACTATTAGAAACTATATTAGTGTCAAAAAATCAGAAATTTGACAATATCAAATGTTGGCAAGCAAACATAGAATTTCTTTGAAAAAAGATTTGTTCTAGGACTGAAATAATTACTACAGATAATTTTTTTAATGAAAAAACTCAGCACCTAGTCAGAAGTAACCAAGCATCAGAGAAAGAAAACATCATGAGGATTTTCCACAGGCATGCAAAATTATTCTAACATTTGAAAAACAGTTAGTGTAATTTATTATATTTATATAAAGATGACTAATCATGACTCAAAAGTGGCATATTATAAACTTTACACATGATTTTTACAATAACTTAGGGGATTAGGAATGGAATGTACAGTTAAACATTGTTAGGTCATTAGGTTTCAAAAAAATCTATAGGAAACATACTGCTTGATGGTGCTGTGTTGGAAGTCCCCTGAGACAGAAACATTGTACAGTGTGTCACCAGCATTCTCATTTGGATAACTACATCGTTTTTATACAGTCTCCCTAAGAAACATTTTAAACATTTATCACACAGTGAGAGTGTCAGCTCAAATCCCTTGTGGGTTTCCATTGCAGAGTGGACTCTCCTTACAGTCTGGCTCCGTTACCTCTTCTATTATGTCCTACCCCTAGTCATGCTGTTTGAATCCCACTGGATTTCCTGGTTGGAGAAGGAAATGACAACCCACTCCAGTACTCTTGCCTGGAAAATCCCATGGACTGGGGAGCCTGGTGGGCTGCCGTCTATGGCGTCCCACAGAGTTGGACACGACTGAAGCGACTTTGCAGCAGCAGCAGCAGCAGGACTCTCTGGCATTTAAGCCAGACACACTCCTGTCTCAGGGCCTTTGCTCTTGTGTCCTCAGCCTGGAAAGCCCTTCTCCAGATATCTGTCTTCTCTCACCATCTTTAAGTTTTTTCCATTGTCATCTTTTTAAAAGGGTTAATCTGACTCCTGTATTTAATACTGTAGCCCTTACCTCTAGCTCTCCTTTACCTGAGTCTGTGTTCTCTTTCCCCTGGAACTTACCCCTATATCACATATTATATAGCTTTTGTTAAATATCTTAGGTATTTTTTGTTTTCCTCTGCTGTAGCAGAAGTTTCACCAGGGCTGGGGTCATGTCTGTTTTGTATCCCAGGAATAGTACATCACATTCAGTAAGCATTCAAGAAATATTTGTTAAATGAAATGATGAAATTATTTGCAAAAACTAGATACATTTAGAAGTGTGTTTTAAGAAAAAATTGTTTGGTGACCTTGGGTCTTTTGAATGAATCAGTTCAGTTCAGTTCAGTCACTCATTCATGTCTGACTCTGCGACCCCATGAATTGCAGCACGCCAGGCCTCCCTGTCCATCACCAACTCACAGAGTTCACCCAAACTCATGTCCATTGAGTCGGTTATGCAATCCAGCCATCTCATCCTCTGTCGTCCCCTTCTCCTCCTGCCCCCAATCTCTCCCAGCATCAGGGTCTTTTCCAATGAGTCAACACTTCACATGAGGTGGCCAAAGTATTAGAGTTTCAGCTTTAGCATCATTCCTTCCAAAGAACACCCAGGACTGATCTCCTTTAGAATGGACTGGTTGGATCTCCTTGCAGTCCAAGGAACTCTCAAGAGTCTTCTCCAACACCACAGTTCAAAAGCATCAATTCTTCGGCGCTCAGCTTTCTTCACCATCCAACTCTCACATCCATACACGACCACTGGAAAAACCATAGCCTTGACTAGATGGACCTTTGTTGGTAAAGTAATGTCTCTGTTTTTGAATATGCCATCTAGGTTGGTCATAATTTTCCTTCCAAGGAGTAAGTGTCTTTTAATTTCATGGCTGCAATCTGCAGTGAATTTGGAGCCCCCAAAAATAAAGTCTGACACTGTTTTCCACTGTTTCCCCATGTATTTCCCATGAAATGATGGGACCAGATTTCATGATCTTAATTTTTTGAATGTTGAGGTTTGAGCCAGCTTTTTCACTGTCCTCTTTCACTTTCATCAGGAGGCTTTTTAGTTCCTCTTCACTTTCTGCCATAAGTTCTCCCGCACTGTAGGCAAATGCTTTACCGTCTGAGCCACCATGGAAGTTTAAATGAATTACCTGTATTCTAAAAAGTCTTCCCAGGTGGTGCTAGTGGTAAAGAACCCACCTGCCCATGCAGGAGACATAAGAGGTGTGGGTTTGATCCAAGGGTGGGGAAGATTCCCTGCAGAGGGCATGGCAATCCATTCCAGTTTTATGGCCTGGAGAATCCCATGGGCTGAGAAGCCTGGTCGACTACAGCCGACACTATGAGTGTTGCAAAGAGTTGGATGCAATTAAAGTGACTGAGCACAGCACATTCTAAAAAGAGTAGTTTTTTTTTTTTTAATTTATACATTAGGAGTTTCTATTTTATTCATTTGAAATACCCCCTTTTCCAAAAAGACGTCAAGACATTTGTAAGAAATTCTGTATCTGATATTACTTGTGCATGTTCTAAAGTGGTATGAAAGGCTGCTTTCTCACTGCTGTTTTCAACTGGAAGGTCAATCAGTCAATATTTGATTGATTTTAAACACAAAGCACACAGTTCATGGATCAAAGACCATTAAATTACTCACTCTACTAAACGGATACTCCCAACATACATGCATACATACATACATATAAATCTATGCAACAAACATAAGTATATATGCATGATATGCATTCACGGACATGGTAGGAATTTTATGTTGCTGAAGGGATATGGATTCTGACATTATAACTTACATTTACTGCATTCAATATTGAAGGAAAAGTCACTTAGCCTCCTGAGTTTCATTTTTCTCATTTGTGCTAAAGACAGTAAACTTGGTAAGCTTTAATGATTTGATGTACCCAGTTGTTTTCCTTATTTGCTTCCTTGCTTCTGTTAGTTTTGGTGGACTTTGGAGATATATACATACTGGAGTGCAGAACCACCCATCCTTGGGTTCAGATCTCAGATCTATGATCTACTAGTTACACAACCTATTGTGCAGAAGAGAAAAGGGCTTCTTAAGTATAAAGTACTTAAAGCAATGTCTGGTACATCATGAGTGCCAGATACATTTTTCTTCTTTTTGTTTTGTGAAGGAGTAAAGATGGGTACTGGGAAAAATAAATGAGAGAGATTATAAATTAACTCTCCTACATGCATCTTTTTCTCAGACAAGCCCAACTACTGAGTCTGCAACACATCCTGCTGTTTTAGGCATCTGTGTTTTCACAGATGTTGTCCTCCTGACCTGGAAAGTTTCCTTGTTTGGGGATAAGTCCTCCATCCTTCTAGACTCACCCCAAGGCTTGTTTCCTCTGAACATCCTGCCTCTCCCACCTCCCAGCCCTATCCTTGGCCTATTCCACTTCAGGTGAAATACAACAAAACTGAGTATCAAAATTTAATAAGTACCTATTAGATCTTCTCTCTGTATTTAGTTTTATGCTAATACCTTTATTGGTATCATCAAATTTGATCCCTCTCCATTTTGCTGTGGGATGTTAGGTGTTATTTCCAATATTTGCAAGTGAGAACACTGAAGTTCAGAGACAAACACTGACTTCTCCAAATTCTCATCAATACTAAGTGATAGAGTTGGAGTTATACCATTTGATTTCTTCAAGATATGGCCTTTTTGTGTTGAATGGATAGTTGATTAAGTTGTCTATTTCTTCAACTATTTTAGAGGCCTATTTTGGAAGAAATGTTTTTTAGGTTTCATATTCACAGTGTATAGAACACTTTCTGATAAGAGGTAGGCAGCATGTAACTGTGGGTTGATTGAAAAAACAGATTAATGAATAGTGCATGAAGTGGGTGGCAAGAGATTAGAACATATGTAATTTGGAACCAAACCAGGGAGGGCTTTTTACAGTATCCCATGACTTCATTCTGTAGATTTTTAGATGCTAATACTACATTGGATAATGAAGAATTAGTCCATTCTGAAGGAGATCAACCCTGGGATTTCTTTGGAAGGAATGATGCTAAAGCTGAAACTCCAGTACTTTGGCCACCTCATGCAAAGAGTTGACTCATTGGGAAAGACTCTGATGCTGGGAGGGATTGGGGGCAGGAGGAGAAGGGGACGACCGAGGATGAGATGGCTGGATGGCATCACAGACTCGATGGACGTGAGTCTGAGTGGACTCCGGGAGATGGTGATGGACAGGGAGGCCTGGCGTGCTGTGATTCATGGGGTCACAAAGAGTCGGACACGACTGAGCGACTGAACTGAACTGAACTGAACATATCAAGTTACACATTTTCAAAAGCTATCCAAAAAGCAGGCAATTTGGAGGAAACCAGAACTTGAGACCCAGTGAGCTCTACGAGGTTTTTTTTTTTTTTGCAGTAAGTGAGAAACAGATCACTGGCCAGGACAACAGGAATGTCAACAAGTTACCCTATTCAGTGACTTAAAACATGAGTCAGGAGTCTGGGCAAGGCTTTAGCTGGACCCCTTGCTCTGCAACTCATAACCTGAAGTCAAGGTATTGGCCAGGCTGTGTTATCATCCAAAGCTCAGAGTTGTTGTCCAAAATGATTATTGGCAGGATTCAGATCAGAATTCAGACTGAAGTCCCCGTTGTCTTACTGGCTGTCTCCTGGGGATAGTTTTCAGTTTAAAAGGCTGCCTACAGTCCTTACCTCATGGCCTTCTCACGGGCCCTCTCATAACATGGCAGCTCACTATGTAACAGAATCATATATAACATAATATCACCACGGAGGACTAACCCATCACCTTTGCTATATAGAAGCCATCTCAAGTTCTGCCTGCACTCAAGGGGAGGGAACTGCCCAGGATGTCCCTCCCTGTGGCTCACTTTATGTCCATTTGCTGGAGGGTTTGCTTTAAGGTCAGACGTGGAGGGCAAGGCTTGGTTAGCTAGCTCCCATTCCAGCAGCAAGGCAGAAAGGTAGACTAATGAAGTCTGCAAACTCGAGCGCCAGACCTCCTGGACTCGGTATCACCTGGGCAGGTAACCTAGGCTCCCTTTGTTTTACTTTCCTCATCTGTGAATGAGGGAAATGAAGCATTGCTATTCAATGAGATAGTTCTTGTAAAGAACCTAGAACTTAGTAAGCGCTCATTATACGTTCATCAATATTACGACTACACATTGGCCAAAATGAGCAGGTCCACCGTGAAACAGACAGCAATACGAATCTAAGTATACGGCAAAACTGAATAATGACTCATTAGTTCTCTGTAGCTAAGATACAAATAGATTAAATGGGATGTATCTTCACTTATAATCATCAAGAAGTTTTCAAATAATCCAGTAAGTCTGATACATAAACGTCACAGAAGCTTTATCTCTAGGGTATAAGTTGTCCTTTTACTAGTTTTTGCCTTTTTGTACTAGTTTAATACATGCCCTTCCTGAGAGGGGCTCATTCTCAAGGACTAATCAAAATTTCAGAGTATACTAATTTTCAAATAAATAAATGTCTTCAACTGAGACAATGTAGGACCATAAGCCAGAAACCGTCTGTCTCTCTGTGTGTGTGCCTGTGGGTGTGTGTGGGTGTGTGTGGATGTGTGTGTGTTGGGACTGGTCCTTGGAGTGCCTATATAACAGGGTAGATCTATATCAGATCTTTCAAACTCTGAATACAGAACCTGTGAGAGGATATTCCGTTAACTGAATAGAGTATTAATATTTCAGAATGTAGTGTCTGTTTTTTTTTTGGAGAAAATGTCGATTCTGAGTGCCTTCTGATTTTGCAAGCTCAGTTTGACTCCTTGCACTTGTACAATCCTAAATATTGACTCCCTTACCAGAGAATGTTTCTTCTATTATAGTTGCTTGTTTTTGTGAAACTAGAAATTCTATTTCTAAAATGTTGTTGTTTAGTCGCTAAGTCATGTCTGACTCTTTATGACCCCAAGGACTGCAACACACCAGGCTTCCCTGTCCCTCTCTATCTCCTGGAGTTTTCTCAAACTCATGTCCATTGAGTAAGTGATGGCATTCAATCATCTCAACCTCTGTCACCCCCTTCTCCTCCTGCCCTCAATCCTTCCCATCATCGAGGTCTTCTCTGAAGAGTCGGCTCTTCACATCAAGTGGGCAAAGTACTAAAATGAAGAATCCCATAAAATTATAGACTCATCAAGATTTTAACTTGATTTTATTTTATTTTTTCAGTTTTAATAGAGTAAAGTAAGGTGTGGGTTTGAAAAATGAAAATAAATCAAAGAAGCAAAACTCCAGATGAGATCAAAACAAAACCCAGTTCTCTTCAAACTCAGAAAAGTGATGTTTTCTTGATTTATCTTCTAGGTGGTGTCAGAGGGCTTCTTGGTTATTCAGGCAACATGCTCTTACAAAACCAGGCTCTTTCTAGCTGTTTTGAGGCGTAGGATTTCGAGTGCAAAGACAGGTGGTGACCTTGCCCTTTGGGGGTCATGCACATTTTAGTACAATAGGACTTACGAGTTCTGAGTAAAGCTCCCCACTTACTCAGGGTTTTGCTATTCAGTGGGAAGACAGAAATGCTGGGGAGAGGAGTTATCTTTCAGTGACAAAGCAAGTTAAGTAGCATGTTAGGGACCATTCCTGTAAAGAAGACCTTGTGAGCAAATGCCAGCTCCTTAAATCTCCTTGCACTTTCATGCATGAGACAATGTCAGTGATAAATGACGTGGAAACTCAACCACGGTGAAGTACTTCAGACAGTCTCTCTAAAATTAAGCTGGTCACGTATAGATCTAGGAGTCAAACTTTTCAATCTGCAGGGAGCAACCAAGGTCATGACCTACAACCATGGCAGGAGGGAAGACTTAACTTGAATAAAAGGAAAAGTTCTGTGAGATAGACAGGCTCTTCCTTTGTTAAACAGAGAGGCTGGGGCAGGAAATTAAATCCCAGGTTACTGTGGACATAGATGTTTGATACATTTCAAAAGACCCAAACTGGACTTCCCAGAATTATTCTCTCTCTCACTCACACACACACACACACACACACACACACACACACAGCATCTTGCAACAGTACTGGCAGGAAGAAGCATGTAGCATGCACTGTTGGCCCCATCACATAGAGCACCTGTTGTACTCTCAGTGAAGCTATGAAGACATCAAGCAGAGAGCCTCCCTCTCAGAGCTGTCTGTCCCAGGGCTGTGCATAAATCAGGTGTCCCTCTCACCCTCTTCTGGTCCTTTGCTTCTGAGGACCAGAAGTACACAGACAGTAAGGGTGAGAGCAGTGATGTTTGGGCTGTTGAACAGAAGTGTGTAAATTTATGATTTCCCAAATATTTTTTCCCAGTCCTACCTTCTGATGCAGAAGTTTAAGCCTTTAATTTTGTAGAAAGATCAGGGCTAAAGATCTGAGTCAGCCTGGGAGAGAGCATCAGGACCAACCTGCCTCACTCAGAGACAGGAGGCTGACAGAGGAATAGGAGAGACCCTCGGAAAAAGGGAAAGGGCTTAAAGGAACAGAGGGTGGCTGTAGATGCAGGTGCAGCAGAAAGGAAGAGACGTGACAACTGGGCATCCTCTTTGGCTTTGCTGGGGCCAGCTTAGAAGTGGTTTCAGTAAAAAAAAGTTCTCAGTAAATAAGGAAATAATTTCTGCCCTAAATGCCTCCCCATTTCTGATAGCATCTTTTTATTATTATTATTATTATTTATTTCACTTCCCTGGATCTTAGTTGTTGCTCACGGGATCTTCAATATTCTGTGGCATATGGGATCATCACTTGCCATGTGTGGGATCTAGTTCCCTGACCAGGGATTGAACCTGGGCCCCCTGTATTGGGAGTGCAGGGTCTTAGCCACTGGACTACCAGAGAAGTCCCCCGATGGAATCTTTTTTCAGACTGTTGCTATTCAATCCCTAAGTCATGTCTGACTCTTTGAGATCCCATGAACTGCAGCACTTCAGATTTCCCTGTCCATCACTACTTCCTGGAGCTTGCCCAAGCTCATGTCCAAGTCAACAATGTCAACCGACCATCTCATCCTCTGTCACCCCCTTCTCTTCCTGCCTTCAATCTTTCCCACCATCGGAGGCTTTTCCAATGAGTTGGCTCTTCACATCAGGTGGCCAAAGTATTTGAGCTTCAGCTTCAGCATCAGTCCTTCCAATGAATATTCAGGACTGATTTCCTTAGGATTGATTGGTTTGATCTCCTGGTAGTCCAAGAGACTCTCAAAAGTTTTATCCAACACTACAGTTCCAAAACATCAATTCTTCGGTGCTCAGCTTTCTTTACAGTCCAACTCTCACATCCATACATGACTACTGGAAAAACCATAGCTTTGACTATATAGACCTTTGTAGTCAAAGCAATGTCTCTGCTTTTTTCATACATTGTCTAGGTTTGTCATAGCTTCAATTGCACAAGCTGGCATTTGCTATCATCAGGGTATAGAGAGTGCTTGGTATAGTGAGAAGAACACTGGGCTAGCTGTGAAGAGTCTGGTTCAAGTCAGGGACCCATCAAATTTTATGTTCCTGTCCCAGTGAACAAGAGATTCCTAAATATTGTGTGTGGGTATGCTTAGTCATGTCAACTCTTTGTGACCCTATGGACTGTAGCCTGCCAGGCTCCTCTGTCCATGGAATGGGTTGCCATTTCTTACTCCAGGAGATCTTCCAAATCCAGGAATCGAGCCCACATCTCCTGTGTCATCTGCAGTTGTCTTGAAAAGTAGGGTTGTGAAGACACACATAGCACACACCTGCCTTATGAAAGCATCAGATAAACGTAGTATGTAGGTATGTCATGTGGGAAACAGAGCAGCTTATTCTGGATACTACACCTGCTGATTTTCTTTCTTAGTCTTCCTTGTGTCTATGGGGCAGGGAAATAATGGTGAGGAAAAATACATGTGCTTCAGTTCAGTCCAGTTGCTCAGTCGTGTCTGACTCTTTGTGACCCCATGAATCACAGCACACCAGGCCTCCCTGTCCATCACCAACTCCTGGAGTTCACCCATACTCATGTCCATTGAGTTGGTGATGCCATCCAGCCATCTCATCCTCTGTCATCCCCTTCTCCTCCTGCCCCCAATCCCTCCCAGCATCAGGGTCTTTTCCAGTGAGTCAACTCTTTGCATGAGGTGGCCAAAGTATTGGAGTTTCAGCTTCAGCATCAGTCCTTCCGATGAACACCCAGGACTGATTCTCCTTTAGGATGGACTGGTTGGATCTCTTTGCAGTCCAAGGGACTCGCAAGAGTCCTCTTCAATGCCACAGTTCAAAAGCATCAATTCTTTGGCGCTCAGCTTTCTTCACAGTCCAACTCTCACATCCATACATGACTACTGGAAAAACCATAGCCTTGACTATATAGACCTTTGTAGTCAAAGCAATGTCTCTGCTTTTTTCATACGTTGTCTAGGTTTGTCATAGCTTCAATTGCACAAGCTGGCATTTGCTATCATCAGGGTATAGAGAGTGCTTGGTATAGTGAGAAGAACACTGGGCTAGCTGTGAAGAGTCTGGTTCAAGTCAGGGACCCATCAAATTTTATGTTCCTGTCCCAGTGAACAAGAGATTCCTAAATATTGTGTGTGGGTATGCTTAGTCATGTCAACTCTTTGTGACCCTATGGACTGTAGCCTGCCAGGCTCCTCTGTCCATGGAATGGGTTGCCATTTCTTACTCCAGGAGATCTTCCAAACCCAGGAATCGAGCCCACATCTCCTGTGTCATCTGCATTTGTCTTGAAAAGTAGGGTTGTGAAGACACACATAGCACACACCTGCCTTATGAAAGCATCAGATAAACGTAGTATGTAGGTATGTCATGTGGGAAACAGAGCAGCTTATTCTGGATACTACACCTGCTGATTTTCTTTCTTAGTCTTCCTTGTGTCTATGGGGCAGGGAAATAATGGTGAGGAAAAATACATGTGCTTCAGTTCAGTCCAGTTGCTCAGTCGTGTCTGACTCTTTGTGACCCCATGAATCACAGCACACCAGGCCTCCCTGTCCATCACCAACTCCTGGAGTTCACCCATACTCATGTCCATTGAGTTGGTGATGCCATCCAGCCATCTCATCCTCTGTCATCCCCTTCTCCTCCTGCCCCCAATCCCTCCCAGCATCAGGGTCTTTTCCAGTGAGTCAACTCTTTGCATGAGGTGGCCAAAGTATTGGAGTTTCAGCTTCAGCATCAGTCCTTCCGATGAACACCCAGGACTGATTCTCCTTTAGGATGGACTGGTTGGATCTCTTTGCAGTCCAAGGGACTCGCAAGAGTCCTCTTCAATGCCACAGTTCAAAAGCATCAATTCTTTGGCGCTCAGCTTTCTTCACAGTCCAACTCTCACATCCATACATGACTACTGGAAAAACCATAGCCTTGACTAGACGGACCTTTGTTAGCAAAGTAATATCTCTGATTTATAAGTATGCTATCTAGGCTTAGTCATTGTCTTTTTTTTTTTCCATGGAATTCCCCCAGGACAGTGTCCAGAGTATATTTGGACATTTAATTCTGTCGTTTGACAGTCAATAGGACTTTTTGAAAAATCTATGGAATATCACCCAGAATCCTACCATCACACAGAGCACAGATATTTAACTAATTTTACATTAATTTCTGCATTTCACTTTCATATATATTTATATTTTAAGCAGATGTCATTATAAGATACACATGACATTGTATTTTATCAGATAACATTATATGGTAAAATTCCAAGCATTCTCCTGTGCCTTTTCCTAGTCTTCATAATTACTATTTTCATGGTTGTGTGATGCTGTATCAAGTTAACAGATCACATTTTGGCCACCTAGTGTGAAGAGCCAACTCATTGGAAAGACTTGATGATGGGAAAGATCAAGGGCAGGAGGACAAGGGGATGGCAGAGGATGAGATGACTGGATGGCATCAGCGACTCTTTGGACATGAGTTTGAGCACACTCTGGGAGACAGTAAAGGACAGGGAAGCCTGTTGTGCTGCAGCCCATGGGATCATAAAGAGTCAGACATGGCACAGCAACTGAACAACAACAACGACAACCTCACCCTTCCTTACTAGTTGTTTGTATCCCTACCATTGTTTTGGCAATGAAGCTTGCGGAAATAATTGCTTTGAATCCATTTTGGTTTTTTTTTTTAGATGTTACTCTGGATTCTAACACCTTGGGAGCCTGCAATGAATGTTATGGATTTTGTTTCCCAAATTAAGGAGGTGATGAACTAGCCTTCATTTCAAGATCTGTACAATTGAGACTGAGTTCTACACACCCCCAAATCTTCCTCACTGTTCTCTCTTTTATGCCCCTCTGCATGAAGAAACTAAAAAGAAAATCAGACCTAGTATTAACACTACTTGAAACCTGTATTCTCTCCCTAAGAACTCTATTGTGGTTGAATGGGGCTACTCTATAGAGAATGGTTATAGACAGTTGATATCCAGGCAGTTGATAATGGTTAAACTCAGAGGATCTGCCTCAGAGATTTGAAGTTACATCTCTTCTCTGTTACATAATGATTAAATAGCCACAGAAAGTTACTTCATAAGATACAGTCTCCTATATGGAACACATGAGACAACAGAGGTAAAATTGTCAACACTTCTCTGGCTTAAAGTCAATTATCAGTTCAGTTCAGTTCAGTCATGTCTGACTCTTTGCGACTCCATGGACTGCAGCACACCAGACCTCCCTGTCCACCACTAACTCCCAGAGTGGTGTCATCACTCAAACTCAAGTCCATTGAGTTGGTGATGCCATCCAACCATCTCATACTCTGTCATCCCCTTCTCCTCCAACCTTCAATCTTTCCAAGCATCAGGGTCTTTTCAAATGAAGGAGTTCTTCACATCAGGGTAGCCAAAGTATTGAGTTTCAGCTTCAGCATCAGTCCTTCCAATGAACACCCAGGACTAGTCTCCTTTAGGATGGACTGGTTGGATCTCCTTGCCGTCCAAGGGACTCTCAAGAGTCTTCTCCAACACCACAGCTCAATAGCATCAATTCTTCTGCACTCAGCTTTCTTTATAGTCCAACTCTCACATCCATACATGACTACTGGAAAAAACATAGCATTGACTAGATGGACCACTGTTGGCAAAGTAATGTCTCTGCTTTTTAATATGTTGTCTAGGTTGGTCATAACTTTCCTTCCAAGGAGGAAGTGTCTTTGAATTTCATGGCTGAAGCCACCATCTGCAGTGATTTTGGAGCCCCCCAAAATAAAGCTGTCACTGTTTCCAGTCTTACCCCATCTATTTGCCATCATGAGAAACACTGGGCTGGAAGAAGCACAAGCTGGAATCAAGATTGCCAGGAGAAATATCAATAACCTCAGATATGCAGATGACACCACCCTTATGGCAGAAAGTGAAGAAGAACTAAAGAGCCTCTTGATGAAAGTGAAAAAGTTGGCTTAAAGCTCAACATTCAGAAAACTAAGATCATGATATCCAGTCCCATCACTTCATGGCAAATAGATGGGGAAAGAGTGGAAATGGTGGCTGACTATATGATTTCTTTTTCTGTGAGTTTGTTTGGCTGTTTCTTTTACAGTGTAATTGACCTACAATACTATTTAGTTCTTGGTGAACAATATAATGATTTGATACCTCTATAAACTACAAAATGATCACCATGATAAGTCTAGTTACCATCTGTCACCATACAAAGGTATCACTGCATTATTGACTACATATATTCTTGTGAGCAGACTTCTGTAATCCAGCCAGAGGCATGGCCGAGCATGGAAAGGTAGGGTGGAATGTAGACGCACCTTGAGGGCTCAGGAATGTGTGGGAGTCTGTGCTAGGGAGACAGAGCAGGATGCATCCTGCCTGGAGAGTCACCTGGGAAGACCCTGAAGAGGAGGGACCTGTCCTGGGTTTGTACTGTTCCCTGGACTGATATCAATTGTGGATTCCAGGAGAGCAGTGTTGAAATGAACTTAATATTTCTCCAGATGAGAAAAGGTGCCCTTGGGGAAGGAAAACCTGGCTGGGCTCTGACATTCAATTTCCAGCACTTTAGCTTCTAAGAGAACTCTAAAGACGCCTTCCTAACCCACTTTTCTGCTACATTTCCCAGCCCCTATTCCTGCCCCCACCCTTTTCCCTGCAGGCTGCTGCTCAGGCCACAGGCCGTGGATTCTTCGAGAAGCAGTTCATTCTGCTCTAGGCCCTAGCAGACAGAATTCCTGACCTGGGGTTTTTTCTAGTAGGAAGGCCAAAACAGAGGGTTGAGAAACGTGAGAATGAGATGAATGACTGAAGGAGGAAACTGCCCATTCTGGCCATCCTCTCTTTAATTCACTGGCAGTCAATTTACTGGAAATGTACTGTGTTAAAGTGAAAGAAATAAAAAAGAAATGAAAAATCCCAGTAAGGTTCATGGAGTTTGGAATATAATTTTGCATGGAGTGGAAAGTTAAGAAGCACTTTTCCATTTGATGCTGAGTTCATATTTGGAGTGAGACATCTTTCAGCACTGGCTGTACCAGCACATTTGCCCGGAGGAAATCCTGAGAACATTCCCAAGTGCCCTCTTTTAAGTAAGTTGTAAAGATGAGTTAGGTTGGGAGGTGGACAGAAGACATGCTTCTTTATCTCTTGTACTTTAAGCGGACACCAAGGACAACTTGTTCCAGACATAAGGGCAGAAATGAACCGCCACATCCACACTTCACCCAGAAGGACCTTCACCAACATCCTGTCTTTTGAAGAAGCAGCAGATACGACTAGGTCAGAGCTGATCTGCCAGCAGGCAGGGGGGCTTGGCCTTCAGATGATTCCGGAGGGTTCAGTGGAGCTGAGAATAACAGTCCACACACAGTTTTCTTTAAAAAAAA
>SJYX01022127.1:35876-64535 GCA_006410675.1 Oreotragus oreotragus | reverse complement strand
CAGGCTCCCCCATCCCTGGGATTCTCCAGGCAAGAATACTGGAGTGGGTTGCCATTTCCTTCTCCTGGGAAAAACAAAGCATACCTCTTCCTGCAGCTTATCTGCATTCACTTTTTAATATTCCCAGCATGTAACTATTAGTTCCAAAAGAAAAATTGCCATCAGCTTCCTTTAAAATATAATACTTTGCTTATTGAACTGCAAAATAACACATTCTCATTTTTAAAAGGCAACACTACAGAGATACTTAAAGGGAAGAGTAATCTTCCTCCACCTACTCTCCAATTTCACCCACTCTCCTCCACCTCTAAGATAACAAATGTGAAATATATGTTTTCATAGTTTCCTCTCTGTCTATTCACATGTATGGTTGGTTTATGTTAAACATTTAAATGTCTATGACCTCATCTCTGTGGACTAATGGGAAACCATAGTTACTATCTGATATCCCTTTGTTTCATGATTAATTTTACTGGTCAAGTAGTGAATAAAGACCCCAAAAAATGCGTGGTCAAGTAACCAACTGAACCACGTCCCAGGGAGATCACCCTCTTTGGTTTTAATATAGAATTTCCAGTGAATAGGCAGAATTAGCTAGACTAGTGATTCAAAACTTTTTTCACTAGAAAACAGAACAGGTCAGAACATTTTTGAGTAAAACTCACTTTTCTACTACCAATAGCTCACCAGGTTCAAGAGAAAAACTTTTCAGGTGATACTATTAATAATAAAGTGACAGACATCTGGTGTGTAATCACTGTGAAGTTAAAAACAAAGCATTCACTGTTAAAAAATGGTCACTTGTGGGACTTCCCTGGCAGTCCAGTGGTTAAGTCTTTGCCTTCCAATGGAGGGGGTGCAGGTTCGATCCCTGGTCAGAGACCTAAAATCCCACTTGCCTTGCAGCCAAAAAAACCAAAACATGAAACAGAAGAAATATTGTAACAAATTCAATAAAGACTTTAAAAATGGTCCATATGAAAAGAATCTTTTTAAAAATTGTTGAACATTGTTGTCACTTGTTGAACATTTACATTGCTAATATGAATGACCCCTATAGGTCACCCCAGTCTTGTCATAAACCCCCACGGGAAAGACAAAGGGATGAGAATTTCAGTCAAGAAGTGATTACAAGGTTACAAGGACCAGATTTCACAGCCATCCTTCCTCCTGGAGCTCTGATTGTTTCAGTGGAATCACTCCAATTCAGGCCTGATATTTGCCAAAGCTTACTTATTCTCCATGGCACAAAACCAAACTGCAACGAGATGGCTTCACTACATGCTCGTCTGGACAGGTACGCATATTTGAGAGGCTCCTTGGTATATCTATTCCTTGCACGTGAAATGAATGTGAGCTTGTGAGGTTTGGAATGTCAATGCATAGAATTGCCTGATCACCCAAAGGACTGTTATTGTGGGTGTGCAGAGAAGTGGAGAGGTGTGATGTGACTTATCAGCAAAGGGAGTGTCCATGGCAACCAGCCCCAGGTTTCCTTGGAGATGCTGTGCTTTGGCAGGGAGCCAATGTAAGTGCATTGGATTGGAGTCCAGAGAAGAACAATGACACAGCCTCTGCATGGGGAAAGATTGCTCCAGACATGCGTATCATGCTATAAAAGGATGAGAGCTCCATATATAGAAACCATAGAGCAAATAAGAGGATTCTAAAACAGAGAGTCTTGAAACAGGATTCATACTGGGCCCTAATTTCAACTGAGCAAAGGAAACTATTGATTAAAAGTGAAAATGTTAATCAACTCTTTGCAACCCCATGAACTATAGCCCACCAGGCTCATCTATTTGTGGGATTTTCCAGGCAACAATTCTGGAGTGGGTGCCATTCCCTACTCCAGGGGATCTTCCTTACCCAGTGATCAGACCCTAGTCTCCTGTATTCCAGGTGGATTCTTTACCATCTAAGCTACCACGGATGATGACTAAAGCTTTCAGGGAATTCCTCCGAAGATCACAATTTATCAGGTAAATAAATAAATATTTTCCAAAATATAAAAATGTGAAATGCAAACACATTAGAGAACCAAAAAGAAATGAACATAATGGTCCTGATATTAAAGATTTTTAGATGCAGCTAGGTCTCTTTTCTAAGGAAGGCAATTGCTTACATCCTCGTGTCTCTTTTATTTTTCTGCCTTTTACATTAGATAGCGTCTCTATTTAGAAACAAAACAGGAGAAAGGGGTTGAGATTTGGGACATTAGAATAGCTGAAGAGGCTCTGAGGAATATACAAGATCTCAGATGAGAACTGAACGGTGATGTAGATGAAAGCAGGGTTAACAGCCTGGCTACACAGTGCATTCAGTTTCTCTTGTGACTAATACAAAATTATTTGCTAAACTGAACTAAAGTTTATGCTGTTCAAATGGTCCAGGAGACCCCAGGTTAAATTCCTTTATATAGACTTAAAGCCCCGCTGACATTCACTGTATATTCCATGTGTGTGTAGTTTGAGCAAAATCCAAGAGATAGTGAAGGACAGGGGAACATGGTGTGCTGCAGCCCACGGGGTCACAAAGAGCCGAACACAACTTAATGACTGAACAACAACAACAAATGTGTGTTTTCTTCTTTTGAAAAAGAGAGGAAAACAAATTATGACTGTTAGCCATTATTCTCAGCTAGAGACCATAATGATCTGTGTGCATAGTTCTCAGAAAGGTCAATGTTACATTTTAGGAACAAATGGACATGAAACACCTGACGAAGTTTCTGGAAGGGCACTCGTTCAATACACGTACCAGCTTGCTCTTTACTACCAGCTACCAAAGATGAGTAAGGGACCTGCCCAGGAAGCAAGCTCTCGTCAACTGGGGGGATAATGTTCTGATTGGATAGCATCACTGCCCATCTTTGGTTATGGCGTTCTCATTGGATAGCATCACTGCCCATCTTTGGTTATGGCGTTCTCATTGGATAGCATTACTGCCCATCTTTGATTATGGCGTTCTCATTGGATAGCATCACTACTCATTATTTTTCAAAAGGGTATTAGAAGGAAAAGAACTCCTCTCTGGTTTGAATTTACATTACTTAAGTCCTCGGTTGGAGAAGGCAATGGCAACCCACTCCAGTACTCTTGCCTGGAAAATCCTATGGGTGGAGGAGCCTGGTNATTGGATAGCATCACTACTCATTATTTTTCAAAAGGGTATTAGAAGGAAAAGAACTCCTCTCTGGTTTGAATTTACATTACTTAAGTCCTCGGTTGGAGAAGGCAATGGCAACCCACTCCAGTACTCTTGCCTGGAAAATCCTATGGGTGGAGGAGCCTGGTAGGCTGTAGTCCATGAGGTCGCTAAGAGTCGGACACAACTGAGAGACTTCACTTTGACTTTTCACTTTCATGCATTGGAGAGGGAAATGGCAACCCACTCCAGTGTTCTTGCCTGGAGAATCCCAGGGACGGGGGAGCCTGGTGGGCTGCCATCTATGGGGTCGCACAGAGTCGGACACGACTGAAGCGACTTAGCAGCAGTAGCAGCAGCAGCAGCAGCAGCAAGTCCTCGGTATCTGTCCTACTCACAGAAAGCAGAGGTTTTAGCTCCACTCAGATATAAGAAATAGGAATTAATCTAAAAAGTAGATGGCTGAGTACCCAGGCAGAGTATTTGACTATCGTTAAACACACTATAAGGTGTGTGGATATTTGTTTGTAAAATAAATGAGCAATGGCACAACCATTTGGTCTCTAAGCTTCTTGGCAGCTTGAAATTTTGCCTCATTGCTCATTAGAATATTCAGATATGAGTAGGCCACAGAATAAAATCCCCTCTGATTTTGTCAAGCACCTAATATTATAAATCATGCATAGAGCAGGGCAACTTTCCAAATGCTTTCTTGGTTAACCAAATACATGAAGGATTATGCTACTCAGAGTTAAAGGCCATGCCTTTTAACTGTCCAGGGGAATAGCCCATCGTTCATGCCTGCTTCAGTGGTATACTGGTAGTTGTTTAACAGTCAGCTCTCTAGTGGGGGATGGGGAGGGGGAAGTGTCCTGATTTGTAGCATTTGCCAATTTCCATGGTGTGAAACTTTCACCAGAGCTGATTTCAAGCTACTGAGGGTTTCACAAATGACTTGCAAAATTCCTGAAAGTATGACATTCAACTCTTGCAAACTGTCACAAGGCAGTCCCAGCACACCACTGTAGATGGGTTTCAAATGACTGGGGAAGTAATGGCAGGATATTCTACGTGCACACAAATTTACCAAAGGCAACAAGAAATAAACACCCCCTTATAGCTGGAGCTTAAATTCCAAACTGGACTAGCCTGTCCTAGAACTGGTTTCCACAAAAGAGCCAAAGTGTGTGAAGACTCATTCTATTTGGATATATGCTTTATTTTTGATCGTGAAAGAAATGGCATGCTCATTATGAAACAGTTGGAAAATGCAGAAAATAATTTTCTCAGGAAGCCCATAGCAATGTCTCTTGGGAACTAATTTGAAAATCACTGACAAGAACTGAGAAATGACCCAGGGCTTAGAAAATCTGAAACATATTTTCTGATCTGTCCCGTTCTCTGTAAATTGATTTCACCCATCCACCAAACCCAGGTCTCCTGTATTGCAGGCAGATCCTACTGTTTGAGCCACCAGGGAAGCCCAACTAAGATCCAGCACTGCTAAACAAATATTTTTAAGTTATTACAATATTAAGTAAAGAAGTACCTCCAGCTAATAACCAATGAAATCGGCAACATACAGATGGAGGTTCAAGTCCCCCATTAGTATGACTATATAAATTAATATCTAAGATATACATCCTTCATGTATTCAAGTAAAAAAATGATTTGAAGGTAATAGGGTCATCAAAACAGTTTCTTCCCGTGTGGAATTCATAGACTACTGGAGAAAAGAGACAGCATATAATTATGCACAGGTAAGTATATAACTGGGGCTTCCCAGGTGGCACCAATGGTAAAGAATTTGTCTGCCAGTACAGGAGATGCAAGAGACTCTGATTCCATCCCTGGGTTGAGAAAATCCCCTGGAGGAAGGAATGGCAACCCACTTCAGTACTCTTGCCTGAAAAATCCCATGGACAGAGGAGCCTGGAGGGCTACAGTCCATGGGGTTGCAAAGAGTCAGACATGATTGAGTGACTTAGAATACACACAAGTATGTATTAATAATTACCAATTCTAGTAAACACCAGAACTGAAATAGGACAAAATATTGTCAGAGTATGCAAGAGTGATGTAATTTGAGATATAGAGGATGAGTGGGAATTAATTAGGAAAAAGGGAGAAAGGGAAAAATACCTCAAGTAGAAGGCATGGTTTGTGCCAGGACCCTGAGGTGGGGAAGTGGGAGGTGCCTCTCCAGAACTGGCCCATTGCTGGTGTGGCTGGAGAAGAAGTGGGGAGAGGAAAGGAGGGGGGAGGGAAGAGGTGCATGGGAGCCAGGCAGACAGAACTAAAGAAGTAGAGGTAGGTGCCAGGCCAAGAGGGCCATGAACAGAAAGGTTGAGAAGTCAAAATGCAGCTGGTGTTCATCAGAGAAATCTCGTGTTACAGAACTGTGGTGTGTGTGCTGTCTTGTGTAACTCTTTGCAACCCCATGGCCAGGCTCTTCTGTCCATGGGATTTCCAGGCAAGACTGGAAAGAGCGGTTTGCTATTTCTCCTCCAGAGGACCTTCCCAACTCAGGGATTGAATCTGTGTCTCTTGCACCTCCTGAATTAGCAGGCAGACTCTTTACCACTGCGCTCTCTGGGAAGCCGTAGATCATAGCCACAAAACCTGCGCTGTAGAATAGGTCAGGATGAAAGGATTTATCATCAGCCAACCAGGGGGATTGAGTGAGAAGTACTATGGTGACTTAGAGAAAGAATTTATGGTTACCAGGGGGAAAGGGCAGAGGAGAGGGATAGTTAGGGAATTTGGGATTGACATGTGCACACTGTTATATTTAAAATGTACAGCACAGGGAACTCTGCTCAATACTATGCAACAACCTAAATGGGGAAAATATTGAAAAAGAACAGATACATGTATATGTATAACTGAATAACTTTGCTTTACACTTGAAACACAACATTGTTAATCAACTTACTCCAGTATAAAATAAAAAGTTGGAAAAAGAAAGAAGTACTATAGCATTTACCATTGAAAAGAATCTGAATATAAGCAGAAGTTCAGTTCAGACTTGTGTTGTTAATTCTGCTGGTAAGGCAGCGACCTAGTATTCAGCACTGTGCACGTTACTGGTGACTATGACAAGCCTGGTTGTGTGTTGCTAATCAGAAGATTGAAAAGATCAACATCATTAGGGCAAAAGTCATTACACAAAGTCCAGGGTTGGTAAAGAATCTGCCTGCAGTGCAGGAGACCCAGGGTTTGATCCCTGGGTGGGGAAGATCCCCTGGAGAAGGAAATGACAACCCACTCCAGTATCCTTGCCTGGAAAATTTCATGGACAGAGGAGCCTGGTGGGCGGCAGTCCATGGGGCCGCAAAGAGTCGGGCACAACCGAGTGACTAACACTTGCTTACTTATTCATGGTTCTCGAAGTAGGGTCCCAGGACCTGCAGTGTCAGCATCACCATGGACCTTGTTAGGTAAGCAGATCTGAGGGTCCTACTGAGCTCTACAAAATTAGAAACTCTGGAGATGGGGCCTTGTACTCTGTTTTAACAAGCTTCCCAAGTGGCACTAGTGGCAAAGAACTCACCTGCCGATGCAGGTTAGATGTAACCAATGCAGGTGTGATCCCTAGGTCTAGAAGATCCTCTGGAGGAAGGCATGGCAACCCACCCCAGTATTCCTGTCTGGAGAATCCCATGGACAGAGGAGTCTGGCAAGCTGCAGTCCATAGGGTCATATAGCACACAGGCACGCACAGATTCAGGGTCAAGTTTGAGAACAGCCACTATAAGGTGATGGGATTGCTGTAGATTTTTATTTTCTTCTTTTTCTCCTATTAATCACGTAGACTTTTGTCTTGAGTATCAGTATTAAATATCCTCAATAAGAGTCTCCATTTTTAAAGGATTCAATGTCATTTGTCTGGGTTGAAGTTGCTGAATGACCCAATTGAAGTGTTGAGATATTCTTTGCAGAAGAGCTAAGTGAAGGTAGCATTAGTTGTTCAGTCATGTCTGACTCTTTTGCGACCCCATAGACTAGCCCACCAGGCTCCTCTGTCCACGGGATTTCCCAGGCAAGAATACTGGAGTGGATTGCCATTTCCTTCTCCATGGGATCTTCCCCACCCAGGGACTGAACCTGAGTCTCTTGCACTGTGGGCAGATTCTTTACAGTCTGAGCCATCGGGGATATAGTCTTTGTAAAAAAGCGAAGTTACTGAAAATGGTTAATTGTATATTTCATAATGGTGCTCATGTAAGTGTGACAGTGTTTATCAAATCACCACATACGTCATAGAACATCCTCTGTCAGCAGTGCATAAACATCGCTCCGATAGGATGAGCGCATCTGACAAGCTTTGGAATCCCTAGGAGAAAAGGCAAACTTCCTGTTTAAAAGTCTCTTCTATCTTCTGTGCGCCAGTCATTTTGACTGCCACGGGGCAATCTGTGTGCCTTTACCTGGTAAGTAGCTTTCAGAAAAAAATTTTAAAGGTAAATGTTATATCCTTCACATTGAGATAAGGGACAGAGTGAAGGCTTTCTATATTTTGGGTATTACATCACATTTTGGTTTTGTGGTTCATTCATCTTGAATTTCTAAAAAGTTATCCAGAAGCTCTGACTTTTATTACATAAACCATCTGGGAATGTTAAAAACGCCAAGACATCATTTCCAGGCCTTTCTCCAGCCTCCCCACTCCCAAAGAGACATCATAACAAAGAAATAGCTTTTGTATTAGCAAATATTTATTTTTTCCCACTAGAAAAATAAATAAAGGATTTGGAATAACTACTTCAGATGCTACTTTTGTAAAATTTTAGTCTTAGTTAGGATTAAGTTTGCCTGTGACAAGAAAAAAAAAGATATCTTAAACAAGATAAAAGTTTTTCTTCTTTCTTAAGAAATGAAAAGAGAACAGTGCTTGTTGGTGCAGAACCCTGGTCTTCTCTCTGCTGGGTGGGTCTTTGTTCCCAGGGTCTGTCTCCCTGTGTCTCAAACACCTGCCGTGACTCCTGCCATCACATCTCTATTCCAGCACATAAAGAGGAGAAAATGGAAAGATAAAACACACCCATCATTTAATGTTTTCCAAAGTTATGAAACCCAATTTCACTTACACGCCACTGGCAAAACTTGTTCACAAGAAACCACATGGCTGCCATATCATTTCAATTAATGCAGAAAAGAATTGTTCAATAATATTAAACATCAACCCCTAAAGACAAAACGTGCACACACAGATACATATACTTAGCAACTTAGAAATAGAAGGAAATTACCTAGATGGTGAAAAAGCAGGAAAGTGTTAATCGCTCAGTTGTGTCTGACTCTTTACAATTCCATGGACTATCGTCTGCCAGGCTCCTCTGTCTATGGAATTCTTCAGGCAAGAATACTGGAGTGGGTAGCCATTCCCTTCTTCAGGGGATAGTCCCAACCCAGGTATCAAACCCGAGTCTCCTGCATTGCAGGCAGATTCTTTATAGTCTGAGCCACCAGGGACACCTCACCTCACCATATAGTGATTATCATCATTGATGGAAAAACTTAAAAACGTTTTCTTTAGAATCAGAGGAAAATAGAACACTCATCACTCAAAAAATGTGCTAGCCATATAGTAGATAAGAGGATAAGGATTAGAAAGAAACAAAATAAATCATCATTATTTATAAATGATATGGTTATCACATAAAAAGCCCTTTGGGATATTTTAGATTATGTCCCATTTTTTTAAAAGATTGAAAAATGAAACAACATTAAAATTTAAAACTTAAGAAAAGACATCATAAATTTTTTTGTGGGACAAATAAAGAGATGTTCACAAAACACATAACAGAAAGAGTTTGCTTTGGAATAAAGTAATAAATCAATAAGAAACAGCTAACACAATTTAAAACTGAGCAAGCCAAGTTATCAGACATTTCACAAGAGGAAACATGAATGAATGTCCAACAAACATATGAAAAGATGCTCCACTAGATTAGTCATTTAAGAAATGTAAATCAAAATCACAAGACACTACTTCATACCAAGGAAACTGGCCAAAAGCTCACGGTTAGACATTACCACCAGTCTCAGACCCTGGTGGAGACACACATGAGTTTAAAAAGCAGTCTAGTGTTAACCAGTGACGGTGACTGTGAAACCCACTTGAAACAGCAGTTCCACTCTCAGAATTATATATCCTTGACAAGATCTTCCACATTCCAAGAGGCATATTTAAGAATAAGTAATGGTTAGTTTTAGGTGTCAGCTTGCCGAGGCGAAAGGATGCCCAGAAAGCCAGTGAAACATTCTTGCTGGGTGTGCCTGGGAAGGTGTTTCCACAAGAGATTACATTTGAATTAGTAGCTTGAGTCCAGAGGATTATCCTCACCAGAGCTGGAGGGCATCGTGGCATCTGCTGAGAGCCTTCATAGATCAAAAGGCAGAGGAAGGGAGGGTCTGCTCTCTGCTTGAGCTGGGACATCTATCTTTTCCTTCCCGTGGACATAGGGATCTGAGTTCTTTCAGACTCTGACCGTCACTTTCATCCATCAGCTCCCCTGGATGTCAGGCTTTTGGACTCAGACTGAGCTATAAACCACTGGCTTCCCTTCTCCAGCAGTAGATTGTGGGACTTCTCACCCTGCCTGCCTAATTCTGAGCCAACTGCTAAAAGAAGCCTGTCTCCCTGTCTGTCTGTCTCTCTTTCTGTATATATACAAATACACAAATCTTTATATATATATATATATATATATATATATGGTTCCCCTGGTGGCTCAGTAGGTAAAGAATCTACCTACAATGAAGGAGACACAGGTTCAATCCCTGGGTCCGGAAGATGCCCTGGAGAAGGAAATGGCAACCCACTCCAGTTTTCTTGCCTGGAGAATCCCGTGGACAGATGAGCCTGGCGAGCTACAGTCCATGAAGTCACAAAGAGTTGGACAGGACTTAGCGACTAGGCAGCACCATATATTTACATATATATATTCAGGAATAGAAGGAATGCATATGTACAGTGTGTGTGTGTGTGTGTGTGTGTGTGTATGCTCAGTCATGTGAGCACATGGACTGTAGCCTGCCAGGCTCCTCTGTCCATGGGAATTCCCAAGCAAGAATACTGGAAAAGGTTGCCATTTCCTACTCCAGGAGATCTACCTGACCTAGGGATCAAACCCACATTTCTTCCATCTCCTGCATTGGCAGGTGGATTCTTTATCACTACACCATATTTCTTAATACATAATGTCAACTTGGTGTTTCCATTAAAGCAAAAATAATTGCACATAATCTTAATGTTTGACGGAAAGATGTATAAATAAATATGGGTAGATTCACAGAATCAAACAACAGTGAAAATAGGGGAAACAGGGGAATTTCAGCAACCTGAATCCAAATGGATTACACTCTCAAAATGGAAAAAGGAAGTCATAGAATATATATTCCATATTTCATATATAGTTGTATAAGGATATCTACATAGAGTTGAAAGACATGCAAAACTAAAATATACTCTTTATCAATGCAAACCTATGTGTTTAGATTTAAAGAAATGTGAAGGGATAATAAGCACAAGATTCAGGTCAGAGGTAAATTCTGGGGGGTTAACACAATAAGGGTTCATAGGAGACCTCAAAAGTGTCAATACTGTTCTAATTCTTTAGCTATGTAGGTATCCATGTATTCTTTGTACCGTGCACATACTTTGTTTTGATGTATAGAATATTTTCATAACAAAAGGATGCATAACACAGAGTGAGTTGAATGCATATTGCCGCTCTGTGCTTATTACTAGTCTTCACTCAGAATTGTTTTAGAAGTCAGACTAAATCTTACCTGAATATCATCTGCAACTCATCACTTTCCCACAATGAGGAGAAGCTGGAAGGGACCAAAGGTACCTGAGAAAGCACAGGATTGACCCTCCAGAGCCAAGGCAGTGAGAAATAAAACACATGATTACAGATCTGAAGAAAGCAGTCCCGGCTTCAAACAGTTGAGATGACAGGACATATGCTGGGGAGAAAAATGTTTAAAAAGAACTTCCTGGGACTTCCCTGGTGGTACAGTGGGCAAGAATCCACCTGCCAGTGCAGGGGACGAGGGTTCAGTCCCTGGTCTGGGAAGATCCCACATGCCTCGGAGCAACTGAGCCCGCATGCTGCAACTCCTGAGCCCAGGGCTGCAGCTACGGCAGCCTGTGTGCCTGGAGCCCACGCTCCACAGCAGGAGAAGTCGCCTCAGTGAGAGGCCCACGCGCGGCACCTGGAGAGTAGCCTTGCTCGCGCCACACAGCAGCGAAGACCCAGCACGCCCAAAAATAAAAAGTAGAGATAAACATAAGTGATTCGTCTTTTAATTTTAAAGAATTTCTTACAAGGAAGATCCTGAAATTATGACTTGAAAGTATTTTTTAATGATTAGGAAAAAAATGTGTTAGCTTCCCAGCAGAAAACAAGTTACATAAAAAAGAAGAAAAGTTGAGATATCTGCGAGATTAAATGCCAAAATAATAATATAATAATAATAAGGCAATCTCCGAAGATTTGAGAGAAAAAGTTATTCTTAAATATACAGACACTTCAAAAATACATGGTCTACCTACCCTTAGTGCAAATTTTACTTGAAAACACACAGCAGTCAACTGAAATATGACAAAAATGTAGAAACCTAGAGTCCGACCATGGCAGGTTAAACTGACTGGCAGGATGTCCTTGTTTGGGATTACTAGATTTGTTTCTGTGTTTTTTTTAAGTAATTAACTATTCTTAAGAAAAGCAATAGTGAATCTAGCTATTCTAGGAAGCATATTTTTTAAAATAAAAATCAATGCTGCATAAGCAACTTGACTCCTGATACTCTGCGCATAAAAAAATTTTTTTTAATATTTTGCATCATTTTGGAAAAAAAAAAAAAGAAGCTAGTAGAAACTAAGACAGATAATAACCTTCACTAAGGCTCTCTGCCATCCTTCTCCTGGTACTTATTTCTCTCCCTTGTGCATCTGTGCTAAGTTGCTTTAGTTGTGTCTGACTCTCTGCGACCCCATGGACTGTAGCCCACCAGGCTCCTCTGTCCATGGGATTTCCCAGGCAAGAGTACTGGAGTGGGTTGCCATGCCCTCCTCCAGGGGATCTTCCCAAGCCAGGGATTGAATCCATGTCTAACCTGCATTGGCAGGCAGGCTCTTTACCACTAGCACCACCTGGGAAGCCCTTCTCCTTGTAACTACCCTTAAAAATCTGTAGGTACATTTTGCTTTCAACTATATAATTCTTTACCCGCAACACGGATTCTTTACCTGCAATGCAGGAACTATATAATACTACATTGAAAAATAAGAAAATGTTTACGGTGGGAGGTGGGAACCTGGTAGATTTTTCAACTTTTCTTTATGAACTTTATTTCCTCCAATTTTCTATCTTAAACAAATAGATATTAGAGTGAACATGTCCTACATAGGTGGTCATAAAACTGACTTAAAACCAATAAATGCAATTATATATTGGCCACATTCAGTTTAGTTCAATTCGGTCGCTCAGTTATGTCTGACTCTTCTTGACCCCGTGAATCTCAGCACGCCAGGCCTCCCTGTCCATCACCAACTCCCGGAATTCACTCAGACTCATGTTCATTGAGTCAGTGATGCCATCCAGCCATCTCATCCTCTGTTGTCCCCTTCTGCTCCTGCCTGTCTTGATTCCAGCTTGTGCTTCTTCCAGCCCAGCATTTCTCATGATGTACCCTGCGTAGAACCATGTAAACAACGTACTTTAAAAAGCCCACAAAGTAGATACAACCAGGGCTTAACAACAGTTACTTCTGGGTTGTGCAAACTGGGTGGGAGATTGTTTTCATCTCCTGAATACTATTTCTATATTTCTCAAATGTTCTATGATAAACACACAGTATTTTTATAGAAAGAAGTAAAACAACAATAAAATAAAATAAATCCAGGGAGTCTGGCCCAGCAGAGCAAAGCTATGGGAACTGCTCTAGTTTTAAAAGTAAAAGATGCTCTCAAGGAATTTCTGGGCATCCCCTGCCCTAGTCTTCCCTCCTATCACTGTGACAGTTAGTTTCCCTCCCGCTGCTCCTAGGAGCATGTGTAGATACATGTCGGTTTTATATATATTGTGTGTGCCTAATTACATTAGTGCTCAGACTTTCAGCCATGTCCGAATCTTTGCCCTCTCATGGACTGTAACCTGCCAGGCTCCTCTGTCCATGGGATTCTCCAGGCAAGAATACTGGAGTGGAACTAGGTAGCCATTTCCTCCTCCAGGGGATCTTTCCAACCCAGGGATCAAAACTGTGTCTTCTGTATTTGTGGGCAATTACATTGGTGAGTGAGTGAGTGAGTGAAGTCACTCAGTCGTGTCCGACTCTTTGCAACCCCATACGTTGGTAATACACCTATAAAATCTCATTACAGAAATTCACAGTTTACAGATAAATCTAATGCCTCTCTTGATCTCCAGACCCAATCTGTTTCTGCAATCCAGAAGCCTGTTTGATGGTTGTACTTTATAGATGTATAAATTTGCCAGAGTGTTCACCATTATCCAACTCACAGAAAATTCAAACTTTCTTTTCTTCAATTGTACAAATATATGTCCATACAAAATTTTATAATATTGATTCATAGCATCAACTACTCAATGGACATGAGTTTTAGCAATTCCCAGGAGATAGTGAAGAACACAGAAGCCTGGTGTGCTGCAGTCCATGGGGTTGCAAAGAGTCAGACAGGATTGAGTGACCAAGCAGCAACAACAGGGGCATGTATGCAGGATAAATGGCATTCTTTTAAAAAAATTTTTAACATGGACTATATTTAAAGGCTTTATTGAATTTGTTACAATAGTATTGCAGTATTCTGCTTTATGTTTTGGTTTTTTGACCCCAAGTCATGTAGGACCTTAGCTCCCCAACCAGGGATTGAACCCATGCCTCCTGCATTGGACTCTTAACCACCGGACCACCAGGGAAGTCCCTGATGTTGTTGTTTTAGTCACTAAGTTTGTCGGACTCTTTCCCAAGGACTGTAGTCTGCCAGACTCCTCTGTTCGTGGGATTTCCCAGGCAAGAATACTGAAGTGGGTTGCTATTTCCTTCTCCAGGGCATCTTCCCAACCCAGGGATTGAACCTGCGTCTCCTGCAGGAGGATTCATTACCACTGAGCCACCAGGGAAGCCCCATCCTCTATATTATAATGCCTTTAACTCTAGCCCTGTGACAGAAGCTGTGTCTCTTTTATAAAACTAGTTCATCTTGCCTACATTACTTTGGAAGCTCTGTTCAGTAAAAAGACATAATCTAGAAGTTCACTGAGTACTCAAGCCAAGGTTGTAGAACTGTCTTGGACAAAGCAGAGCTAAGATGGAAAGCTTCCTGGGATGGGAGCGTCCTGACTTTTTGTTCAACTTAAACATTTTTTCAGCAATAGAAAAGTGTCTGGCTGTTGTATTTAAGGTTAGGTTCACTAAACCCAAATCAAAGTTTAGAACAAAAATGACATAATACACTCAACACTCCATTATCTATTCTCAGATAACCCCAATATCTTTTATAGGGAATGCATTTTCCACTTTTGGCAGAAGATTTTTCTTCACAATTATGCTTGGCTTTGAATAAGGTTTCAATTTGTATCCAGGAGAAGATAGTGGGGGTGCCAAGATGCTCCTTCCCACAAGCCTCTTTAAAATACCAGAAGTTCATTGTTTTTTGAAACATTTTTGCTGCAGCAGCAATAAGAGAAATAAGCTTACATTCTGAAAATCCTGGCTTACCTCCCTCTCATAATTCATGCAGCAGGTAAATTACCTGTAAATGGGCCGCTGATCCCAACTTCCCATGTTCACCTGTCAGCTCCATCTCCTCCATACACGCATTCATTGAGAGTGTGGTGCTCAGTCACTCAGGCATGTCTGATTGTTTGCAATCACATGGACTGCTCACCAGTCTCCTCCGTCCTTGGGATTCTCAGGCAAGAATACTTGGGTGGGTTGCCATGCCCTTCTCCAGGGAATCTTTTCAACCCAGGTATGAAACCCATAGCTCTTACATCTCCTGTATTGGTAGCCAGGTTCTTTTCCACCAGAGCCACCTGGAGAGCCCTATTGAAAGTGTGGACTCTGGAAAAATACTGAGTTCTGATCCAAAATCTCAACTTGGAAGCAATGTGCTCTTCAGGCAAATCACTCACCATTTTTTTTAACCTCATAATTTGGAAAGTACTTAAATTTTCTTGTAATTTAAAAAAAAAAAAAAAAACTGGCAACTGGACTGCGACTTCTACCTATGATAAAAGAGCTTATATGAAACCAAATCTCTCACTGGGGACAAATATAAACACATGTGCTAATTTAACAAAGGAGATGCATGGAACATCTACCTAAAAACTACAATGGGGCTTTCCTAGTGGTTCGGTGGTAAAGAATCTGCCTGCCAATGCCGGATATGCCAGTTCAATCCCTGGGTGGGGGCGGCAGGGGGTGGGAGATGCCCTGGAAAAGGAAATGCCAACTCACTCCAGTATCCTTTCCTGGGAAATCTCATGGACAAAGGAGCCTGACAGACTACAGTCCATGGGATCACAAAAGAGCTGGACATGACTTAGTGACTAAACAATAACCACAACAAAAACTACAATATGTTCTTGACACTAAATAAGGAGAATACACCATCGCAATGGATTAGAAGCGTCAGTGTTATGAAAAAAGCCAATTTGTACAAATTGACCTATAGATTTAGTACACTATCAGTCAAAATCCCACCATTTCAAGTGGAAATTGAAAATGGAAGATTCAAGTGGATATATAACTGCAAATGACTGAGAATAGTTAAGGTAATCTTAAAGAATAAGAAAGTTGGAAAACGTATACTACCAGATTTCAAACATATTATAAACTGAAGTAATAAAGACAGTGGTCTTGGCACAGATGTAGACAAATTTACCAATGAAACAGATTAAAGAGTCCAGAAATAGACCAAACACACATGTGATCAGTTGATTTATAACAAAGATGACACAATATTGCTGAACTGGTGTTCAAGAAATTGTACATATTTGACTAGATGTCCGTATGGGAAAACACTCAAATTTGACCATTCTTCTTTCACAAAAATTAAAGATGACTTGTAGATAAATCAACAACCCTTTTAATCAGATGGCATTGATAGGCAAAGTTTTCTTAGAGCACAAAAAAGTGCTAAAAAAAATAATAAATTAGATTGCATAAAATTAAGAACTTCTGATTATTGTAATAGATCATTAGGAAAACGAAAGGACAAACCTCGGGTTAGGGGAAGATATTTTCAATACACATATTTGAAAAGAACTTGCATCTGGAATATGATGAATTTGTTAAAAAAAAAAAGGAAAAGAAAAAAAAGGTTAAAACTTTGAACAGATACTTCTTGTAAGAGGTATGGAAATGGCCAATAAGCACATGAAAAAGTGTTCGTCATTGTTAAACGTCAGGGCTTTTTAAACGGTTTTTTAAACCATCATTAAAACATCAGTGGTTTTAATTTGAATTTTAAAACCACTATGAGAAACCACTACACGTCTGCTAGAGGTGCTACAGCACAAGTATGTCTGTAATGAAAAAGGTAGAAACTGCATAGTGCCAGTGTTGGTCGGGAGCAACTGGACTTCTCACGCATCTGGTGGGGATGTAATCACAGCCATTTGGGAAACTGTTTGGCAGTAGCTATTAAAGCCGAACAATTGCATTCTATAGGGCCCAGAAATTCCACTCTCAGCAATAGCCACCCCCACCAAATTCATATTATGTATACATCTAAAGCTTACTCCTTGGAAGAAAAGTTATGACCAACCTGGATAGTATATTCAAAAGCAGAGACATTACTTTGCCGACTAAGGTCCGCCTAGTCAAGGCTATGGTTTTTCCTGTGGTCATGTATGGATGTGAAAGTTGGACTGTGAAGAAAGCTGAGTGCCGAAGAATTGATGCTTTTGAACTGTGGTGTTGGAGAAGACTCTTGAGAGTCCCTTGGACTGCAAGGAGATCCAACCAGTCCATTCTGAAGGAGATCAACCCTGGGATTTCTTTGGAAGGAATGATGCTGAAGCTGAAACTCCAGTACTTTGGCCACCTCACGCAAAGAGTTGACTCATTGGAAAAGACTCTGATGCTGGGAGGGATTGGGGGCAGGAGGAGAAGGGGACGATCGAGGATGAGATGGCTGGATGGCATCACGGACTCGATGGACGTGAGTCTGAGTGAGCTCCGGGAGATGGTGATGGACAGGGAGGCCGGGCGTGCTGCGATTCATGGGGTCGCAAAGAGTCGGACACGACTGAGCGACTGAACTGAACTGAACTGATACATCTAAAGACATGTACCAAAATCTTCATGGCAGGGTTATTTATAAGAGCCAAAATTGGAAACTTCTCCAAGTTTATCAATACTGGAATGGATCAGTGAAGTGTGACCTATTTAGACTGTTGCATAAATGAACTACAGGGCTTCCCTGGTGGCTCAGTTGTAAAGAATCCACCAGCACAGCAGGAGGCTCGGAAGACTTGAGTTCCATCCCTGAAACAGGACGATCTCCTAGAAGAGGAAATGGCAACCCACTCCATTATTGTTGCCTGAGAAATCCCATGGACAGAGGAGCCTGGTGGGCTGCAGTCCATGGCGCCCAAAGAGTGGACACGACTGAGCACACACAAGGAAGGCTATTTGCAACATGGATTTCATAAACATAGTGAGCGATCTAATATAAAACAAAAGAACTTACTATATGAGGCCATTCATAAAAACTTCAAAAACTAACAAAATTCATCTATACTAATAGAAGTTAGAATGTTGGTTACCTTTGGTCATAAGGTATGTCGGGGCTAATAGGATTCAGATAATAATATTCTATTGTTTATGTATATTATACTTTATAAAAATTCATTGGACTACACATTTCTAATTTTTGCATTGCTGTATATAAATTATATTTTTATTTTAAAGTTACTCAAAAATCACAGGACTAGACAACAGTGAATTCCTCATCAATTTTCAAAACATAAAACATATAAATAATATTTGTGAGGTTTTAGTGACATGAGTACTCTCACACATTACTGGTAGTGGTAGAGATGTCTATGTTTCTTGAGATGTAATTTGGCAGAAAAGCACCAATCAGATTCTAGTAAGGATCTACTCCACACTAGTTTTCAGGTTATATGCTGTCATAATCAACCATACTTTATCTTCACAATAAGTGTGGAAAGCAGAAACTAATATCAACATTGTATGGGTGACAGAACAGGTTCTGAATATGCTTGTTCAGTGTCATAGGGCTAGGAAGCAAATGAGCTGTAATTCTCACCCGGTGCTACAATAACCAGAGAAACCTCCACAAAGATACTCATTAAAATTTGCCCCAAATTTACCCAACACATTGTTACCCAATGTGTTGGCTAACAAACACATGAAAAGATGCTCAGCATCACTCATTATCAGAGAAATGCAAATCAAGACCACAATGAGGTACCATTTCACACCAGTCAAAATGGCTGCAATCCAAAAGTCCACAAGCAATAAATGCTGGAGAGGGTGTGGAGAAAAGGGAACCCTCTTACACTGTTGGTGGGAATGCAAACTAGTATAGCCACTATGGAGAACAGTATGGAGATTCCTTAATGATCTGGAGGGATGATGTGGGGTGGGAGGTGGGAGGGGGGTTCATGTTTGGGAATTCGTGTACACCCGTGGCAGATTCATGTCAATGTGTGCCAAAACCAGTAGAGTACCGTAAAGTAAAATAAAGTAAAATGGAAGCTCTAAAAAAAAAAAAATTGCAAATAGAACTGCCATACAACCCAGCAATCCCACTGCTGGGCATACACACCGAGGAAACCAGAATTGAAAGAGACACATATACCTCAATGTTCATTGCAGCACTGTTTATAATAGCCAGGACATGGAAACAACCTAGATGTCCATCAGCAGACAAATGGATAAGAAAGCTGTGGTACATATACACAATGGAGTATTACTCAGCCATTAAAAAGAATACATTTGAATCAGGTCTAATGAGGTGGATGAAACTGGAGCAGATTATACAGAGTGAAGTAAGCCAGAAAGAAAAACACCAATACAGTATACTAACACATATATATGGAATTTAGAAAGATGGTAATGAGGACCCTGTATGCGAGACAGCAAAAGAGACACAGATATATAGAACGGACTTTTGGACTCTGAGGGAGAGGGAGAGGGTGGGAGAATGTGGAAGAATGGCATTGAAACATGTATACTATCATGTAAAAAACGAATCACCAGTCTATGTTCGATACAGGATACAGGATGCTTGGGGCTGGTGCACGGGGATGATCCAGAGAGATGATATGGGGTGGGAGGTGGGAGGGGGGTTCAGGATTGGGAACTCATGTACACCTGTGGCATATTCGTGTCAATGTATGGCAAAACCAATACAGTATTGTAAAGTAAAATAAAGTACAAATAAAAATTAAAAAAAAAAATTTACCCAATCCTCATGTGAAAGTAGGGAACTGTCAATATAAGAAAAGAACTGGGAACTTTCCTGGAGGTCTAATGGTTTAGAATCTGCACTTCCATTGCAGGGGCCACAGTTTGATCCTTTGTTAGGGAACTAAGATCCCACATGGCTTGTACTGAGGCCAAAAAATAAAATAAATAAAAAGAATTTTTAAAAAAACAGGGAAAAAGCTGGATGTAGGAAAACTTACTTTAATGCTTTACTTATAATACAAAATGGCAACCCACTCCAGTGTTCTTGCCTGGAGAATCCCAGGGACGGGGGAGCCTGGTAGGCTGCCATCTATGGCGTCGCACAGAGTCAGACACGACTGAAGCTACTTAGCAGCAGCAGCAGCATAATACAGAACACTGAAAACCTAAACATCCAATAAAAGCGTATGCTTCAGTGTGCTTCTTTATGGCATACTATGCAGACATTATGTAGCCTTTTAAAAAGGCAATTATGACTTGTGTGTTAACTGACTCATAGAAGCCCATCTGGGATGTCTCTGGTGGCTCAGCAGTGAAGAAGCTGTATGTTAGTGCAGGAGCCTCAGGTTTGATCCCTGGGTTGGGAAGATGCCCTGGAAGAGGAAATGACAACCCACTCCAGTATTCTTGCCTGGAAAATCCCATGGACAGAGGAGCCTGGAGGGCTACAGTCCATATAGTCACGAAAAGAGTCAGGCATGACCAAGAGACTAAACAAGTAGAAGCCCATGTTAGAGATATCGTTAAGTGAACGCACTTCCCAGAAACGTGGAGGATGCTTAGAATATAATATGAAGTGAAGGGCAAGATGAAATCTACTAAAACTCTGAGTGTATCTATGTAAAATTATGTGCGTGCATATATGAAAACCTGGTGAAGAAATTCCAAGACATGGGGAAAAGGTGATATACAATGATTGTGGGCACTTCAAGGAAATTTTCATATTTTTTTTCTCTTCTTCTTTTGTTCCTGTTAAAATGGTGTTTGAACCATGTATTAAAATGTAAAAAGGACAAAGCAACTGGTAAGCAAGAATGGGTAGCCCATGTTATTGGGGATAAGGCAGATCTTATTAAGATGTGTCATTTAGTGCACTGAGGATGAAGCAGGAGGTAGACACCCCCCAGGGTAAAGCAACTGGAGATTTGCTGTGGATCAAAACTCCAAGATGAGAATAGCAACTCCTAAGCACAACTAAGAGAGGAGGCTGGACCCTGCCCAGACCTCATATTTATCATTCTCAAGGTGAGGAGACCTCCCCGACCACACATAGGCAGACAGGCTCTTTGGGGATCAAAGAGGATTGATGCCAAGGGATGTTCTACTCATAGGCTTTTGCAGTAGACTCTATCTTGGCTGACAAGTGAGTATGAACGTATCGGAGGATCCTGAGACATGCCCAATACAGACTCTGAATTGGGCAAATCAAAATGATTGGTCAAAGGAGACTGGAAGGAATGCCTCTTAAAGTAATCCAGACTGTCACAAAGTTGTGACTCAGCAATTCTCCCTGAGTCTGCCCATGTGTCTATCCACACGTGCATGTACACATGCGTGCTTAGTCGCTTCAGTCATGTCTGACTCTGTGCACCACGGACTGTAGCCCACCAGGCTCCTCTCTCCATGAGATTCTCCAGGCAAGAATACTGGAGTGGGTTGCCATNTGCCCATGTGTCTATCCACACGTGCATGTACACATGCGTGCTTAGTCGCTTCAGTCATGTCTGACTCTGTGCACCACGGACTGTAGCCCACCAGGCTCCTCTCTCCATGAGATTCTCCAGGCAAGAATACTGGAGTGGGTTGCCATGCCCTCCTCCAGGGGATCTTTCCAATCCAAGAATCAAACCCACATCTCTCGTCTCCCTCTTTATCCTCCTAATAAATATTTCACTTGCTTTACTACTTTCTATCTTTGTGGAAATTCTTTTCTGCAAAGCTGAAGGGCCAGGGTCTTGTCACTGACCACTGGTCTAGTGGCTAGGTTTGGAGCCCTCACCACCGAGACTCGGCCTCAGTCTCTGGCTGGGAACACAAGCCCCATTGTGGCAGGCTGAGTGAGGCCACCCGAGATCAAGGATAACAGAATCATGACTTAAAGAATAAAAGTATCTTTGGGGAACCAGAAAGAATGTGTAAGCAAGTCTGCCAAGGTCAATTAGTGGATTACTGGCAATCAGGACTGCAACACAGCCATTCTGACCACAATAAATGAATTTTAAAATTGGACAGTTTAAATAATAAAAATGTTTTAAAATAAAGAACAAAGCAACAACTATCTACAAAAGCAAAACTTGGCCAGGGATCAATCATTAAATTGATAATTCATGTTTAAGTACTATAAGTAATATGTAGCATATCATATTTATCTGATGACATTTTTATTGCATTTATATTTAGACTCTTCCAACATTTTTAGCATTTTTAATAAGTTTCCACAAGGTATACATGTATTAAGAAGATGCAGACAAGATAATGTTATAATTTGCTGAAATGTGTCATTTATGTGTGTCTGATGTCCTTTCTGTCTGATTTGCTGAAATGTGTCTATTTTGTCTATCTGTTCAGAGGCTACTCACCCTACATCTCTTTGTCCTCATGTTGTATCTTTATTAGTTTTATTTCTTCAACTCAAACACTCGGCATCACCTTGTTAGTGTCACCAACAAAACCATTACCATTTGCTTTGGTTTGTGAGAAATAAATAAACAAGCCCACTTCTTCCCTGTCTGAAGTTATGTTTAATGAGAATTGCTGTTGCCCAGTCACTAAGTTATTTCTGACTCTTTGTGACCCCATGGACTGCAACACGTCAGGCTTCCCTGTCCTTCACTATCTTCCAGAGTTGACTCAAACTCATGTCCAGTGAGTTGGTGATGCTATCCAACCATCTCCTCCTCTGTCACTCTCTTCTCTTCCTGCCCTCAGTCTTTCCCAGTATCAGGGTCTTTTCCAGTGAGTCAGCTCTTCACATCAGGTGGCCAAAATATCAGAGCTTCAACTTTACCATCAGTCCTTCCAGTGAACATTCAGAGTTGATTCAGATTGACTGGTTTCAACATTCAGGCTGACTGGTTTGATCTTCTTGCTGTCCAAGGGACTCTCAAGAGTCTTCTCCAGTACCACAATTTGAAATCATCAATTTTTCGGTTTTTGAGAATATGACAAGCTAAAAAATAATCTAGGTGCATTAAAAGCATCATTTTAATTTATAGTAGCAGTTACCTTTCACAGAACTCAAAGGGAGTTGGGGCAAAACTTCATTAGAAAAGCAAAGGACATACTGGAAAGAAAATTGGGGTGCATTGCTAAAAGGGTGATTAACAGTTATATTTCCACACTCCATGCCAGTGGGTACTGAGGGAGGAGGGGGCTGGGAGTGTACAGTGGCTAGACAGACCATTAAATTGGTACTAAACACTTTTCCATATGAAGGAAGTGTCCTCCTGCCAAAAGCCAGGAGCTGAGAGATCCATTTCCATGCAAACGCTGCTGGGAGAGTGGTGGGTAAACTTGGAAAGATTGAGAGGTCACTGGGGTGAGAACCCAGGACACAGTCACGTCTGGCTCCACTTCCTCGCAGACTCGGGAAACTTGGCACAGAGCAGCAAGATGAAGGGCTTGTATAAACACACAAACTCACTGACTCTTTTTTTCCGTTGAATCAACTCAACCAGAAATATATTACAAAAATAGAACAAAACTGGCTTCCATCAGTTTTCACCGCACCAGCCCATAAAGGATTTCTTGTCTCTCGTCCAAAGCAAAGCGGAGCAATGACTGCTCAGGGCCCAGACTTCTCAGCAGTGGTTTCCTCCAATGACCACTGCCTGACCTCTTTGCAGAGTTGAGCTGGAACAAAGACCCCATTGAGTCAAATGCAGCCCATATGCAACAGGAGGGTCTCCCTGACTGACTTCCTCTTCTAAAATCCTCAAAGCGATTCATTTGCAAAAATTTTTCTAATAAGTACCACGTGGATTCCTAGTTACCCCTGGGATCCTAGTAAGCATTTCCTGATGGTGCTCAGACCTTGACCTGTCTGTACTAACCCTAGCTAGAAAAGAGTAGCATCAGTCTTGCAAAGCAACCTTGGGCTGTCTGAAATAAAGTGTGTTATAAACCTTCGGAATTCTTTTAAAAATCGGTCCCCAAGCCTCTTCACCTTTACAGTTCTGGTAAATGCATTATGTTTAGTGGGGAAAGTATCGTTTTAGAATCTTGGACAGACTTTGACAATCCCGTTGATTATTGGAGAGCGACCTAAAAAACTTATGTAAGCGGTTCTTTATTAGAAAAATGGGAATCATACCTGCTTCAGAGGGTTGTTAAGAGAATTCTTAATAAATAAGAAAAGGAAGTCTAGTGTCTGACACATTGGGGATTCAATAAACCTGAGCGCTTTCCTCTCCCACACAGAATCTGACATAGATTTAATGTGCGTGACCAGCATATCCAGTCGATTAGAAAGTGGTAGGCATTTGAGATTGTAAATAATGGTCTGAAACCATTATTCATAGGCCAAAAGTTTCTTGCAGAGTAGCATTGTAAAATGTCTTTGGTCTAAGATTACACGATCAACCAAGACCTGTTTTTGGATTAGGTTCTTTCAACATTTTGAAAGCAGTTGAGGTTAACACACACACACATAAACACACACACGCACACAGCCAAAGGGAAACCATCAAATGCTAAAACCAGGGTAATACTGAGAAGAGAGAAGCCGAGAGTATCATAAAATCAACGACTTCCGCACCAAGCGTGACTTTTCACATTGAACTCTTCCCAGAATCTGTTGTCTTTTCACAAAAGCCAGAGTGGTTTTATAGCCACATAAAATCCCTGCCTCTGCCAGGGCACAGCTCAGAGGAAGATAAAGTGTGAATTAAAGAACACACAGACCAGAGCAGAGACACGGCCGAGGGAGGGAGGTCACGTCTGCATTCAACAGGTCTGTTTGAAGTGTGCACACTGCCAGCTCCAGGGTCTGCAGAGATCTGTCAAGTTCCTGGCTGAAAAAAAGACATGCTTAAGCAATGGAGATGCAGACATAGCAAACCAACTTGTGGACACGGTGTGGGAGGGAGAGGGTGGGACGAACTGAAAGAGTATCATAGAAAGTATCATATGCTGCTGCTGCTGCTGCTGCTGCTAAGTCGCTTCAGTCCTGTCTGACTCTGTGCACCCCCATAGACGGCAGCCCACCAGGCTCCCTGGGATTCTCTAGGCAAGAATACTGGAGTGGGTTGCCATTTCCTTCTCCAATGCATGAAAGTGANGCTGCTGCTGCTGCTGCTGCTGCTAAGTCGCTTCAGTCCTGTCTGACTCTGTGCACCCCCATAGACGGCAGCCCACCAGGCTCCCTGGGATTCTCTAGGCAAGAATACTGGAGTGGGTTGCCATTTCCTTCTCCAATGCATGAAAGTGAAAAGTGAAAGTGAAGTCGCTCAGTCGTATCCTCTACCATATGTAAAACAGATAGCCAGTGGGAATTTGCTGTGTGACTCAGGGAGCTCAACCCACTGCTCTATGACAACCTAGAGGAGTTGGGATGGGGTGGGAGATAGGAGGGAGGTTCAAGAGAGAGGGGACATGTGTATACCTGTGGTTGATTCATGTCGATGTATGGCAGAAACCAACACAATATTGTAAAGCAATTATCCTCCAAAAAATTAAAAAAAAAAAAAAGAGAGAGAGAGACGCTTAAAGATTAAGGAAAGTTTGCCTAAGACTCTTCACTGGATGTGGATAAATCTCGGGCTACTGACAATGGAGAAACTGAGTTGTTTATTTGTTTTTTAACACTGGGAGCTGATCGTGGAATGACAATTGGCAAATGCACTTTGGGGAAACAAAGGACATTTCATAGTTAATGCAGAATTAAAAGCCCTACCGGACAAGACTCAGTCTGGGCCAAAGGAAAAACATTTCTCTCCACCACATCTGGATCAGGAATTTGCCAATTCTCTAGGGAGAAAGGGTTGGGAGCTAATACCAGAACCGTATTTTACGCTATGTGTCATCTTTTGTAAATGTATGCTGCAATTAACTCTTCAAATAAACTGTGTATACAGTTGGGTCCCTAATGAGGTGCTGTCATTTTCACTTAAATTTTCTGGTATTCCTGCAGAAGGAATTCCTTCAGGAATTGATGAAGATCTTTATCTGAAGTTAACAGGCATACGAAATCATTTAAGTTAGAGTCCTCTAACTAAGTTAGGACCTGGATACAGACCCTCAGACATATCAAGTTTTCACCATGGGAACTTGAATTACACTGTCCGCAAAGTCTTAAAATGTCCCCAAGATATAGGACCCTCTTGAGTGAATTACTTTAGGGGATCTTCCCTTAAACATTATTCCAGACATCTTTCTATTACTTGCATTTAGATGGATAAAATCATCAGCACGATGAAACTGAAATGTATAGACCAGGAGAGTGGGCCGGTGAAAATGTTAATAGTCACATTTTAATTGCAGGGAATTAACCAACATTGGGCTTCCCTGGTGGCTTAGAGGTTAAAGAATCTGCCTGGAGGAGAAGGGAATGACTACCCACTCCAGTATTCTTGCCTGGAGAATCCCATGGACAGAGGAGCTTGGCAGGCCACAGTCCACAAAGCTGCAGAGTCAGACACTGAAGCGACTTAGCATGTGTGTATGCATGCATAGGCAATATTATACGATATTTCTCTTTCTCAGACTTACTTCACTCAGTATGACGATCTCTAGATCCAAAAGGATCATACTTTATTTCTTTGTTTATACCAACACTGCCTGCTACTTGGGTTAGTAAGCCAAGTTTACCAGCACCACACAATTCCAAACGTTGTAGAAAAGGAGTCTTCCCTGATCACTCAGATACATTATGGAATTGAAACGTGTTGGTTCTGATTGGTCCACCAGATAACAAATCAGTGCAGCCAGGGGGATGGAGGGCACTGATTGGCTTAAGTGGAGGTCACATGTCCCAGGCTTGGAGCTGAATAAGGTACCAGCTTCCAAAGACCATGATTGATGTTAACAGAGGCATCTGGAACCCTATTCAATAGCCATTATCCCTGATCTTCCTGAATGAATGAATGATCCTACAATCTGCTCTATACTCAGCTCCAGCATAATGATGAAGGTGATTGATCAGTATTTCATATCCACTCTTACTCACTTCAGCGTGAAGTGAAAAACTGAAGATTTGGAATGCCATCATTGAAGGGTTGCTGAGTAAACCTTTTGTTTCCACATAACAATATTCTTTATGTGGCATATCTATTTCAGATTTCTCTTGAAGCATGAAGAAGTTTTTCCCTGCTTCTCCCTTCACTTACCAAATGTATAGTCTTAAAGAAAAAAAAAAAAAAAAACCTACTGCATTAGCACAGTGAGATTTATTTCAGTTATAGTTGAGACCCACTGGGTCTTTAGCTTCAGCTTGTTATCTACTTCTCCATCTGGTTTAGTTTTTATTTTGGCCATGCCCCATGGCATGTGGGGTCCTAGTTTCCTCATCTGGGATGGAACGCTCACCCCCTGCATTGAAAGAGTCTTAACCATTGGACCGCCAAGGAAGTCCCTCCATCTGGTTTAATATTTCATCTCATATTAAATTTCTTTGATCTTTCCTATCATCATAAGCAGATTTTCTAATTAGTAACACCTTCTCTTTTTGTTTAGTCATTAAATCTGTCAGTTTTTCTGAATTCAAAGGGTCTTCCCTGTCTCCAAGGACCTATTTAAATCTCCTGAATGAACAACCTCTGCTGTTTCTTTCAAGGTGTTTCTCTGTAGCTTGTCACCTTGACGTGCAGTTCCCAACTCTGGAGCGTACCTGTTAACAACCATCCTGGTATACCAGAACTCTTAAATAGCATGAAGTATAGCATCATTCATTGCAAATGCATTCTTTAGGAAAACGATTTCCAGCCCTTATAATAGTTTTCTTTCCAGATATTTTTCCAAGTTTCCTGTTTTGAACTCCCCTTAGACCTGAAATAATATGCCCCATCAATCTCTTTAGACTTATGTTGAGAAAAAAAAATTTTTTGCTTCATCGATATTTGGGACAATTTTTCTTTTTCCTGACAGGTATTTCTCAGCCTAATTTTGTCCATCTCAAATATTCCATGTCTCCCTGGACTATTTCATGTTGACAAAGTTACTATACGTCAATTGTTTTCAATACTACCCTGTTGACGCACAATATTTCCTTGATCCGTTCCTATTTAATTGATTTCTATGCCCAATATCAGACTTTTTTATACTATAGTAGGCGCCTCAGGTGGCTCAGTGGGTGAAGAGTTTGCCTGCAATGCAGGAGACTCAGGAGATGTGGGTTCGATCCCTAGGTCAGGAAGATCCCCTGGAGGAGGGTATGGCAACCCATTCCAGCATTCTTGCCTGGAGAATCCCATGGACAGAGGATCCTGGTGGGCTACAGCTCATAGGGTCTCAAAGAATCAGGCATGACTGAAGCAACTGAGCACCCACATGCAATTTTATTCTTAAACTCATAAATTTACTTTATCTCTTTAGAAGAATTATCTTCTGAAACAAAAATTTTAAGGAAAGTGCATGATGTATTTTTTGAGTACTTACATACCTGGGAATGTCTCTACTTCCATCAGTCATGAACATGAAAGATCTTAGATGGATATATTGAAATGTCACAACCTTTCTTTCTCCTCCAGGACACCTATAATTGCTCTATTTTATTTCTAATATTATTATTACACTAGAGAAGTATGTAGCAGCCTGATTTACAAGACTGTGAAACTAACAATCTGTTTCATTTCTGCCTACATGCTTATTGGACTCTTACTTTGTATTTTAAAAGCATCTTACTATTTAAAAAAAATTTTTTTTATTTTTTTTTATTTTTTTTGTATTTATTTATTTTTTTACACGAACTCCCAAACATGAACCCCCCTCCCACCTCCCACCCCACATCTTCCCTCCAGATCATCCCCATACACCAGCCACAAGCATCCTGCATCCTGCATTGAACATAGACTGGCAATTCATTTCTTACATGAT
>SJYX01022127.1:13107-34121 GCA_006410675.1 Oreotragus oreotragus | reverse complement strand
TAAGTTGCTTGTATATTTTTGAGATTAGTTGTTTGTCAGTTGCTTCATTTGCTATTATTTTCTCCCATTCAGAGGGTTGTCTTTTCACCTTGCTTATAGTTTCCTTTGTTGTGCAGAAGCTTTTAATTTTAATTAGATCCCATTTGTTTATATTTGCTTTTATTTCCAGTATTCTGGGAGGTGGATCATTGAGGATCCTGCTGTGATTTATGTCGGAGAGTGTTTTGCCTATGTTCTCCTCTAGGAGTTTTATAGTTTCTGGTCTTACATTTAGATCTTTAATCCATTTTGAGTTTATTTTTGTGTGTGGTGTTAGAAAGTGATCTAGTTTCATTCTTTTACATGTGGTTGACCAGTTTTCCCAGCACCACTTGTTAAAGAGATTGTCTTTACTCCATTGTATATTCTTGCCTCCTTTGTCAAAGATAAGGTGTCCATATGTGTGTGGATTTATCTCTGTGCTTTCTATTTTGTTCCATTGATCTATATTTCTGTCTTTGTGCCAGTACCACACTGTCTTGATGACTGTGGCTTTGTAGTAGAGCCTGAAGTCAGGTAAGTTGATTCTTCCAGTTCCATTCTTCTTTCTCAAAATTGCTTTGGCTATTCGAGGTTTTTTGTATTTCCATACAAATCTTGAAATTATTTGTTCTAGTTCTGTGAAAAATACCGCTGGTAGTTTGATAGGGATTGCATTGAATCTGTAGATTGCTTTGGGTAATATATTCATTTTCACTATATTGATTCTTCCAATCCATGAACATGGTATATTTCTCCATCTATTAGTGTCCTCTTTGATTTCTTTCATCAGTGTTTTAAGAACAAGTGCTAAGGCACTTCAGTTGTGTCCAACTCTTTGCAACCCTATAAGCTATAGCCTACCAGGCATCCAAGAGAGTCTACCTTTTAACTGAATTGCCTGAAATTCAGGAAACAATGTTTTTTTAGTTTTCATGACTTCTCCTGTATCTTCAGCTATTCTCTTTTTTATTTCTAAAGTTGCTTATTCTGCATTTTTATTTTAGCACAGAAATTTAACTGTTTTGATTTCTTTTACTCTTTTTGTAGAAACAGTTATCAATTTTATCCTCTATTTTAAGAAAAAAATTATCCCTTCTGTTGTTTTTTAATCTTAGTTGTTTCCTTTTTCTGCTTTCTTTGGGTACCAGTGCATTTTCTTCCTTCTATCCTTATGAGTTGAATTTTTATTTTCTTTGATTCAGAAAAAAAGTTCTCCTATTCTATCTCTGTATATTTATTATCCACCTATTCTTGTATCTCTTCTAGAACTACTGTTGGTAATGCTTTTCCTGTCATTAATACTTATAATCTTTTATCTCACAGTTTCCCATGAGATTAATAATATGCTCCAAAATCTGGAAGAGTTACAAAGTTTTTTCCCACTTTGCTTATTTAACTTCTCTCACTATTAGCTCACTCTTTTAATGCCTGCAACAAATACTTTCTAATGTCGCAGAGGTAGTCTTGGTTTGTGATCATCCTTACCTCTTCCAGTTATGCGTGCCATCTATTTTCATCTTTTCATTTCAGCATATTACAATTCCATTTTTTCAGAGAATCTATATTGGTTTCAATTGTTTTCATGATGCAAAAAGTTTCCAGGGTTTTTGTTTTGAATACGGAAATATATCCCTTTTATTACAGCACTCTCACATGTGTAATTATAACTGTAATTGGTTCTCTTCAAGTCTTCTTCTTGATAGCACTGTCTTTTGATGAAATTTTTAGAATTACTGATTTGTGTGTTATGCCTTTTCCTAGAGTTGAATAATATTGTGGATGGTTTCCTATTATATAATAGTAAGAATACTACTACTAATAATAACAACAACAATAAGAAGTTATATTTCAGTTTAAATTTTAGAACCATAGTAGCTAAAAGGATTTCCAGACATTGCTATCTTAAAATCCAAAGAGGTGTGGTCAGATTTCTCATGAATAGCATTGCCAAAATTATAAAATACAGCAACACAATTTACTTAGGAGATTGTTGTGAGTTGACTTTGCCTTCACAATGTAAAGACTGCATTTAAAAAAATAGGTCTTCTGGCAGTTCAGATAAAATCATTGTTCTTCTCTATCTTCCTCTTTATTATTCTACTTTTTGGAGGCATGTATTTATATATTAGTCATAAGTGCTTCATCACAAAATGTGACATAATTGGCAACTCCTTGAAGACATGGGAACTTTCTCTTGTCTGCAGAGTAATAGTTTCTTATAATAAGAAACACATGTGAGGAATTTTTTTTAACTATGTCTAGACTTGGGATCTTTCCCAAGAGAGCCTCCAGGTGTTTATCTAAGCATAACAGGCCAAATTACTACATTTTAGAGGCTGGGAAATAGAAATGGCATAACAGAAGTATAAACGTGACTGGACAGCCTCATAATTCTAAAATGAATTTGGAAACTGGAGAACATTGAATGAAACTAATACACTGGAACTATGGGTTGAATTTAATGTGGATTTCTATTCATTAATCTTCAATGGATGTGACTTCTCTGAGTTCTTTTTCACATTCGATTCTGCTTTGTCACTTATAAAATGTAAATTTCCCTAACTTCATGTGAAACGTTCACAGTAGACCTGTGATCTCAAGTCATTTCATACCATTGCACTAATTCAATGATAAATTCGCAAGGCTCACTTAGATCCTGATTCAGAAAAACCCCAAGAGGACACAAGGCTCATTCATCAGAGGAAGCTTATTCATAAATCTCTCTTTTCTTCCTTGAATGAACAAATTAAACTCTTCAAGGTTCTCAAAGGAAAATTGGCTGTGATAGTCACTTACCTATCGTCTTCCACCCAAAACCACTCCTCCAGGCTATGTCTTATGATTCTGGGTCTTGGAGTATATATTGCTTTGCCAGATGACTTCATTGTAGGTCCTGCCAATATGGAGGATGAGGGGGATCTCAGAAGGCATATTGTTTTTCTTTTTTTTCTTCTCTGCATTCCATTCTTGCTAGTGTCACCTCCCCAGTAGCAAAAATTGTAGGGACTTTGCTGACGGCTCAGTGGCTAAGACTCCGAGCTCCCAGGGGAGGGGTCCCGGCTTCCATCTCTGGTCAGGGAACCAGATCCCACGTTCAGCAACTGAAGATCTGGTATGCCACATGAAGATCTCATATGCTGCAACTAAGACGGCACAGCCAGACAAAGAAACTNTTTGCTGACGGCTCAGTGGCTAAGACTCCGAGCTCCCAGGGGAGGGGTCCCGGCTTCCATCTCTGGTCAGGGAACCAGATCCCACGTTCAGCAACTGAAGATCTGGTATGCCACATGAAGATCTCATATGCTGCAACTAAGACGGCACAGCCAGACAAAGAAACTAATGCATTTTTCCAAGATCGTACTTCTGTTGTTCAATAGACCAACTGTTGTGGAACCAATTTTCTATATTAAATTCTCTCAGTTGAAATACATATTAGAGTTTTCACTTTTATTGACTAAAACCCAAAAGTTACAACATTAGTAACAGTCCTAGAAAACAGACCTTTAAGGATGGAATACCAGTTTGCAGCTTTTGTGTGTGTGTGTATGTGTAAAAATAAGCCTCCAATATCAATTTGCAACTTCTACTAGAAGTTTGCTTCCACCTGGTATACAACATATTCAGTCTTGCCTCAGATTTATTCCAATTCTCCTGACCTCTGCCAGAGGTCCTCGGAGATCTTAATCATCTTGATATTTCACAGACATCACACCGGCCTACTACTAGGATGATATCACACTGCTTGAACCCAATGCACAACAATTATTAATAGCAAGTATTTTAGATGGCTTAAAAAGATACATGCAAGGGCTTCCCTGGCGGCTCAGTGGTAAAGAATCATCCACCTGCCAGTGCAGGATGCTGCTAAGTCACTTCAGTCGTGTCCGACTCTGTGCGACCCCAGAGACGGCAGCCCACCAGGCTCCCCTGGCCCTGGGATTCTCCAGCCAAGAACACTGGAGTGGGTTGCCATTTCCTTCCCCAATGTATGAAAGTGAAAAGTGAAAGTGAAGTCGCTCAGTCGTGTCCAACCCTCAGCGACCCCATGGACTGCAACCTTCCAGGCTCCTCCTTCCATAGGATTTTCCAGGCAAGAGTACTGGAGTGGGGTGCCATTGCCTTCTCTGCCAGTGCAGGATATGTGAGTTCAATACCTGATCTGAAAATACCCCAGATGCTGTGTGTGCAGGATACGCGAGTTCAATCCCTGATCTGAAAATACCCCAGATGCTGTGTGTGCAGGATATGCGAGTTCAATCCCTGATCTGAAAATACCCCAGATGCTGTGTGGAGCAACGAAATCCTTGTGACACAACTATTGAGCCTGTGCTCTAGCACCTGGGAGCCGCAACTACTGAAACCCAGGTGTTGGAGAGCCCATGATCAGCAACAAGAGAAGCCAACGCAATGAGATGCCCACGCACCACACCTAGAGAGTAGCCCCCACTCACTGAAACTAGAGGAAAAGCCCACATAGCAAGGAAGACCCAGCACAGCTGGGAGAGGCGGGGGAACCTTTAAAAAGATACATGTAAGCCAGAAGGTAGGAAAGGAAACCAGTAAAAATTCAGGGGACTGTCACCGCAATGAAGTTATTCCAAGACTCTCAAAGTGCCTCAAAATAAAATGAATGCCCTATGAAGCCTCTTGCCAAGTGCAGTAAGACAATCACGGGGAAAATGTTTACAAAGCCACACCCTTTATTCTCACCTGGAAAATTCCATGGACAGAGGAGCTAGCTACAGTCCATGGGTTCACAGAGTCCGACATGACCGAAGCGACTTAGCACAAACGCATGCACCTGATTACTAAAATTAATATATGTGCAGTGATCAGGGTTGGACATAATGTTTCAGTGTCTAAAGGCCATGGGGATTATATTGGTACTTGGAACCAAGGAATTTTGGCCTTATTTCTGGAAAGATGGACACAAAGTAATATCAACAAGAACACTTCCACATGCTGTATCACAAGATTACTTTGCCAGGGTTTAAAGATTTTTGAAAGGTTTGAAAATATATCACTACATTTTTAATTTTCATGTCAAAATGGCTATAAATGATAACTTTAAAAAAGATCTATTTGTTAAAAGATTTGCCAAAAGAATCACATTTTTTAAACAAGAGATAGCAATTTGTCTTTTCAGTTGTGAGATAAGCATAGCTCAAGGCAGGAAATGTGACTTATATTCATCCAAGGAACTCAATTAACTTCCCATTCTGTAGCATCTAGTGCTTTAAATGAATAAATTTCCAAAGATGAGAGTCATGTAAAATGAGGCTTGTTACCCAAAATGTGGACAAGGGAAGCCCAGTAATTGCACACCACATTGCAAAACTCGGTCACAGTTACAAATTTTTCTATTATACTCAGAGATGTGCTGGTAGAAGTGCATTAAGCAGCTAGCCAAAAAGAAAGTCTTGATTTCTAGAATCTGCCATTGTCCCTGGTTTAAATATTTTAAACATGGTTCATTTCAAGATACCAAGTTGATGTCACTGGAGAGAAATTTACACAATTTACTCTCATGAGCCTGAGTCCATCAGCCTCATCATGCTGCTAACTTTAGATAAAATTTCACATTCTCTAAAACTGAATTTGCAGTGTTGCAAACAAAACACAGAATTATCATGAAATACAATAATTTTTTCTCCATAAGTTGAAAATATTTTATATTAGGAATTGGATGACATTTTATGTTTAACCATTATGAAACATCTATGTTGCCCCCAAAGTCAGCATATTAGTTTAAAATGTTAATAAGAAAGATCTTAAAAACACTAGTAAGACAACCATGTGTTAATACGATATCCGCACTTTTAAAAATTAATGTAGGTATAATTTTGATAACATTCATTTTTTATAATTTCAATAGAAGCAGAGATATTGGAATCATTTATATGTTTTGTTTTGAATTTCTCAGTTACATCTGGCTTTTTGCAACCCCGTGGATGTAGATTGCCGAGGTCCTCTGTCCATGGGATTTCCCAGCCAAGAATACTGGAGTAGGTTGCCATTTTCTTCTCCAGGGATCTTCCTTACCCAGAGATCAAACACGTGTCTCCTACTTGGCAGGTGAATTGTTCACCATGGTGCCACCGGAAGCCCATGCCTTGTATAAATACTTGTACCAATATTCAGAATAAAGACAAAAACACTGAATTTTCTTGATTTGGTATTCTTCAATTTAGGAAGAAAATTGTCAAGGAAAAAATATTTATTGCATTTTGAATCAGGTTCAGCAGGTAAATGAGAGTTAGATTTTTGAGTCTTCTGGACTCTATTCTGTGGCCACAGATCCGTGAGGGGCTAGGGAGTTATTATATTTGAGACTCCATATGTCTTATGAATGCTTTTCATCCCCATATGTTACAAGTTCTTTAGTATCATGTTGAAATCTATGCATTTCTTATGTTAAAAAGTGGTCTTCTTTATTGAATTCTGAGTACATTAGAAACCACAGCTATGGTCCTTTCAAAGCAAATTTGAAAGCCTCTGTTAATTTTTCAGGAATCAGTTCAAAGTAAGACTGTGAATGGACTTTGCCCAAGGAAGAAAAGGAATTCTGTAAATGTGCTTTCCATATTTCACGTATTTATGCATTCATCTATAGATACATTCATTATCCACATGTTAAATTCAGTCAATAAAAGTTTTTTAATCTCTACTGTATGCTAGACAATGGGCTGGGCTGAGGCCAAAGCTAAGGACCAGAGGGACATGGTCCCTGTTCTCATGCTTTCAGGCCAGCCTGAAGGAGAAGTAACTTAAAAAAAAAATCATTGCCATTGAGGAGCTTATCTAATGGAGGAATTGCAAGACATTAAGAGGGTCCCTTTACCATCTTTCAGATGGCAAAGAATCTGCCTGCAATGTGGGAGACTCAAGTTCAATTGCCAGGTTGGGAAGATCCCCTGGAGAAGGGAAAGGCTACCCACTCTAATATTCTTGCCTGAGGAATTCCACAGACAGAGAAGTCCAGTGGGTTACAGTCCATGGGGTCGCAAAAAGTTGCACACAACTAAAGCGACTTAGCATGCAAATTATTTTTCAGATTATTTCCTAATATAGTTTTTTAAAATGTATTGAATATAGTTCCCTATGCCATACAGTTGGACCTTGTTGTTTCTCTGCTTTATATGCAGTGATTTGTAGCTTTTAATCCCAAACTTCAAATTTGTCCCTCTCCAGCCCTCTTCCCCTTTGGTAAGCATAAGTATGTTGGTTTTTCTTTTGTTTGTTTGTTTTGATGTGGACCATTTTTAACATCTTTATTGAATTTGTTACAATAATGCCTTCTGCTTTATGCCCTTAGGCATAAGGGAGCTTAGCTCTTGCATCAGGGATGGAACTGTACCCCCTGCATCGAAAGGCAAAGTCAAAACCACTGGACCACCTGGGAAGTCCCTACAATATGTTTTCTATGTCTGTGAGTCTGTGTCTGTTATGTAAATAAGTTCATTTGTATCATTTATTTAGCTTCCATATATAAGGGATATCATATGACATTTGTCTTTCTGTGCAGTTTTAATGGCTGCTTAGTATTTACTAATATGAATAGAGCTTCAGTTCAGTTCACTTTCTCAGTCGTGTCCGACTCTTTGTGACCCCATGGACTGCAGCACTTCAGGCCTCTCTGTCCATCACCATTTCCCACAGCTGCTCAAATTCATGTCCAAGTCAGTGATGCCATCCAACCATCTCATCTGCTGTTATCCCCTTCTCCTCCCGTCTTCGAACATTCCCAGCATCAAGGTTATTTCAAATGAGTCAGTTCTTCGCATCAGGTGGCCAAAGTATTGGAGTTTCAGCTTCAGCATCAGTCCTTCTAATGAATATTCAGGACTGATTTCCTTTAGAATGGACTGGTTGGATCTCCTTGCAGTCCAAGGGACTCTCAAGAGTCTTCTCCAACACCACAGTTCAAAAGCATCAATTCTTCAGTGCTCAGCTTTCTTTATAGTCCAACTCTCACATTCACACATGACCACTGGAAAAACCCTAGCCTTGACTAGATGGACCTTTGTTGGCAAGGTAATGTCTCTGCTTTTTAATATGCTGTCTAGGTTGGTCATAGCTTTTCTTCCAAGAAGCAAGTGTCTTTTAATTTCATGGCTATAGTCACCATCTGCAGTGATTTTGGAGCCCCCCAAAATAAAGTCTCTCACTATTTCCATTGTTTCCCCATCTGTTTGACATGAAATGATGGGACTGGATGCTGTGATCTTAGTTTTCCGAATGTTGAGTTTTAAGCCAACTTTTTTACTCTCCTCTTTCACTTTCAATAAGAAGCTCTTTAGTTCTTCTTCACTTTTCTGCCATAAGGGTGGTGTCATCTGCATACCTGAGGTTATTGATAGTTCTCCCAGCAATCTTGATTCCAGCTTGTGCTTCATCCAGCCTGGCATTTCACATGATGTACTCTGCATATANTTGACTAGATGGACCTTTGTTGGCAAGGTAATGTCTCTGCTTTTTAATATGCTGTCTAGGTTGGTCATAGCTTTTCTTCCAAGAAGCAAGTGTCTTTTAATTTCATGGCTATAGTCACCATCTGCAGTGATTTTGGAGCCCCCCAAAATAAAGTCTCTCACTATTTCCATTGTTTCCCCATCTGTTTGACATGAAATGATGGGACTGGATGCTGTGATCTTAGTTTTCCGAATGTTGAGTTTTAAGCCAACTTTTTTACTCTCCTCTTTCACTTTCAATAAGAAGCTCTTTAGTTCTTCTTCACTTTTCTGCCATAAGGGTGGTGTCATCTGCATACCTGAGGTTATTGATAGTTCTCCCAGCAATCTTGATTCCAGCTTGTGCTTCATCCAGCCTGGCATTTCACATGATGTACTCTGCATATAAGTTAAATAAGCAGGGTGACAATATACAGCTTTGACGTACTACTCTCCCATTTGGAACCAGTTTGTTGTTCCATGTCCAGTTCTAATTGCTGCTTCTTGACCAGCGTACAGACTTCTCAGGAGGTAGGTCAGGTGGTCTGGTATTCCCTTCTCTTTAAGAGTTTTTCACAGTTTGTTGTGATCCACACAGTCAAAGGCTTTGGCGTAGTCAATAAAGCAGAAGTAGATGTTTTTCTGGAACTCTCTTGCTTTTTTGATGATCAAATGGATGTTGGCAATTTGATCTCTCATTCCTCTATGTTTTCTAAATCCAGCTTGAACATCTGGAAATTTACGGTTCTTGTACTGTTGAAGCCTGGCATGGAGAATTTTGAGCATTACTTTGCTAGTGTGTGAAATGAGTGCATTCTTTGGCAATTCCTTTCTTTGGGATTGGAATGAAAACTGACCTTTTCCAGTCCTGTGGCCACTGCTGAGTTTTCCAAATTTGCTGGCATACTGAGTGCAGCACTTTCACAGCATCGTCTTTTAGGATTTGAAATAGCTCAACTGGAATTCCATCACCTCCACTAGCTTTGTTCATAGTGATGCTTTCTAAGGCCCTCTTGGCTTCACATTCCAGGATGTCTGGCTCTAGGTGAGTGATCACACCATTGTGGTTATCTGGGTCATGAAGATCTCTTTTGTACAGTTCTTCTTTGTATTGTTGCCCACCTCTTCTTAATAGCTTCTGCTTCTGTTAGGTCCGTACCGTTTCTGTCCTATATTAAGCCCATCTTTGCATGAAATGTTCCCTTGATATCTCTAATTTTCTTGAAGAGATCTCTAGTCTTTCCCATTCTGTTGTTTTCCTCTATTTTTTTGCATTGATCACTGAGGAAATCTTTCTTATCTCCTTGCTATTCTTTGGAACTCAAATGGGTACATAAATCAATCTCCAAATATCAAGCAGAGATTTTTTTAACTGAAAAGAGCTCAAATAATTTACAGGTTCTATAGTCTTAAAAAAGACAATTCACAGTGCATCCCTCCACATGATTTAAACTCTATAGTTTTATGATACCCTGTTTAAATAGCTTTGTAAATCAGAAACATATATATTTATGATAGCATTTATTTTTGTATTATGTCTCCAGAGACTCAGAATGAATTGAATGCTTAAGACAGACAAAAAAGTTGGGGGCAAGCTTTGTTTAGCTACTCCACCTGGCAGAGCAAACCAAGAGCCAAGGTTTTAGAACTTTATGCCAGACCACACTGCCTTGTCCAGCCTCTATAACTTCAGATACATTTCAGCTTGTTTTTTTTTTTTTTTTTTTTGCCATACACATGTGACTGTGATTATGAAGCAAGGTCAGCTTTGCTTCAGAGTTGATTTTCTTTTTTCCCCTCTTCTGTCACTCTCTTTGCTTTTTCTTGTTCTCATGAGTGTGTGTGTGTGTGTGTGTGTGTGTGTGTGTGTGTGTTTGCACAGCTCTTCCAAGGCCACAGTGCAAAACCTGAGACAGCCCACATAGTAGTTAAATGTAGGGGCTTAGTGTTGGCCAGAAGCGCACGGAGAGCTCCCAGTAGCCTCAGAGCAGACTCCAAGTCTTTGTCTTTCATGGCTTGTGGCTCCTAATAAATATTTATGAGATCGAACTGCATTATTCTCCATTGTTAGTCATGTAAGCTGGTTCCACAAACACTAGCTTCCATATATTTGTAAAAATATGCATTTCAGATGGGCAAAGGTAGTTTCTACAGTAAAATAATTTTATTCATGCGTTCAAAAAAAGAGGTTATTGAATGTCGCCCCTTTACAGACACTGATGTTGTAGGCAGTAGAGATAGAGCAATGAACAAAATCGGCAAATCACTCACTTCTTGAAGCTTGATGCTTGCAGAGGGAGCAGAAGATATACAAATAAGCGAATACATGTATATAAACTATCAGATGGTAGTGAGCATGACGCTGGTATTTTGAACAAGTACCAATGTCTCCTCTCTCTTTCTCTCTTTTTCCTGGTTCAAATATATTCAGAGAGGAATGTGTCTTCATCTTTGCCCCTAGATGAATATTCCATTGAGTTTGAGACTTTTTTGTTCACACTCAGGCAAAAAACAAGCCACAAGCCAACAAATAAAGCCTTGTGATTCCCTGAGGTCACAAATATAATCTCAATTTAGTAGTTAGCATGTCTATTCTTATGCAAGAATCAAAACTCCAGACTTGAATCAGAGTCACCCCTTCTCCGACTGGGGAGGACTGTGCTGGCCACGCAATGGCTGGGCGGTAAAATAGAGTTCCCCTCTCTCTATCTATGTGGAGTTCTCCAGATCAGAACTTGAGTTTCAGTTCCTCTGATCTGGAGAGAACCGATCTCATCACTCATCCTGAGGCTGGTGAATGGACAGTTACAGCTGAGTCTGCCTCTCAGGGGGTGTATCTTTAGGCTCATGATAGATCCTGAGTGAGGGCCCCCATTGCAGCTCCTGAGTCCTGGGGAAAGTCATGCTTCTGGGGAAGACTTCAAAAGTCTACTGCTTTCTGCCCCTTCATCCAAATCTTCATTGTGAATAGTCACACATCATTTATTTGTGGGGCAACATGATCCTAAATCACACAGCTGCATCCTGCCGCCTTGAGCCACCTTGGGATGCTCAGGCAGGAGTCTGTAATTCGTTCCCCATACATTATCCTCATCCCTACCCCGGATACAGGAAGCCCAGAGATTCCTCTATCACTAAGCTTCCTCTTCCCACAGGAGAGGGAGCGGAAAAGGTCTTCCCCAAACCCCCTCTGACACCTTTGAATATCCTTGATATGGCTGAATCACTGAGCCATTTTTCCTACACGTTCACTTTAGTTTCTCTCCATGGTGTGGAGAGGAGGTGATCTGTCTTGCATACACATTGCCAAAAACGCTTGTACTCTGTTAGAAGTGAGCTGGGAGAAACATGTTAAAGACACAGTAAGGGCTGGGAAGAAGGATCATCTCGGATGGAGAGGGCGTGGCAGGGAGGGGAGATCATACAGGTAGTCAGATGTCCTCTCTGAAAAGATGAAAATTGAGAGGAGGCTGAAGTAAGGAATTGAGCCATGAGGATGTCTCTGGAAAGAATAATCTAGACAAAGGGAACCACGAGGGCAGAAACCCTGGGGCAAGAGTGTCTGGAACACACCAAGAGAAGAGTAGGAGGTCAGAAGGAGGAGCCTAGTAAGAAAGGGACCCAGGAGGCGTGTCACAAAAGTGGCAGGAAGACAGTTCATGTCCGGCTCAGAAAGTCAGGGCAACAATCTTTGGATTTTATTTGAGTGACCAAAGAGTCCTTGTTTCTTTGTTTTAAGTGGCAGGAAAACACAAGAGAGGAACTCTGCCACTATAATTGAGCATAAAACATAATGAAATATAAAGAATTCTCCAAGCCACTGAAGTGGGTAACCTTTCCCTTCTCCAAGGGATCTTCCCAACCCAGGGATTGAACCTAGGTCTCCTGTATTGCAGGCAGATTCTTTACCAAGCTGAGCCACCAGGGACGCCCAGTGAAATGTAGTATTGCTTGGGACAGCCACTTAGCTGATCAGTTGATAACTAAGACTGTTTTATTTCAGCATCCTTAGCACATGAAAGAGACTGAAGGCAGCGTTGTTAACTGGCTATACTCCAGTATAAAATTTAAAAATTTAAAGTTAAAAAAGAAAGATGACCTTGACTAGAGACCCATAGTTTTGTTATTTTAGGTTCTCTTCTTAAATACCGGTTAATACTGTTCTATAGCCAGGCCCTCTCCCTTCCCCGAACATCTAGATCCAGAGGAAATGAGTTGGGAGTGATCCAGACTAAGCGAACACAAACTGACAGAGGGGGTACAGCAGAGGGCGCAGTCAGGGTCCAGTCCTCCTCGGAGTCGGGATGGAGGTGCTAGGAGAGATACAGTCTGGAGGGCCCAGCCCTGGCTCCTGTGTGGACCAGGCTCCTATGCTGCCCTGGGACCACTGGTCCTTGGTCTAGAAAGCCCAAGACCATCCTGCCTGCTGACCTCCCCTGAGCCTGGCTCTGAGCACAGGCATTCAGAGATGCCCACCAACCAGGGCAACCACAGAGGGCCTGCAGTGTGGTGGGGCTGGATATGTGTCCAGGTGGATGGAGAGGAGAACTCCATGGTGGGAAATTGCTTTGAGGACCGGGAGGAGTTCCGTTTCAGCTGCAACGAGAGGCCAGGAAGGGAGGAAGGGGCTGGCAAGGATGGCAGAGGCATGGCTATAAGCACTTCACCCTAGTCCCAGGAGACAGCAGCTGCTAGGTGTGAGCGCATGTCTTCTATGCTCCCTTAGAAGATAGCATGGGGGACAGAGGAGAAATCCAGGGCTTCCAAGCACAGTCCTCAACCTTATCGCATGCCAGGATCACCTGAGAACTCCACTGGGCAAGTGAGTGGTCCCTGGTCCCAGATTTCCTGGCTTAAATGGTCTGGGGTGCAGGCTGACCATGGGAATTTGGGGAAGCCTCTCCAAAGGTACAAAGTTGAAATGGATAGCTGCCAGCTGATTAGAACTTTGCCTACAAACTGTGTGCTTAAGGTCACATCACTTAATACTCAGGGCCAACTGACACAGTGGCAGGCACAGTGCTATGACCGAGGACACTTTTGCTACTGCTGCTGCTAAGTTGCTTCAGTCGTGTCCGACTCTGTGTGACCCCATAGAAGGCGGCCCACCAGGCTCCCCCGTCCCTGGGATTCTCCAGGCAAGAACACTGGAGTGGGTTGCCATTTCCNCTATGACCGAGGACACTTTTGCTACTGCTGCTGCTAAGTTGCTTCAGTCGTGTCCGACTCTGTGTGACCCCATAGAAGGCGGCCCACCAGGCTCCCCCGTCCCTGGGATTCTCCAGGCAAGAACACTGGAGTGGGTTGCCATTTCCTTCTTCAATGCACGAAAATGAAAAGTGAAAGGGAAGTCGCTCAGTCGTGTCCGAGTCTGTTCGACCCCATGGGCTGCAGCCCACCAGGCTCCTCCAGGACTTCCTGCCGGGATTTTCCAGGCAAGAGTGCTGGAGTGGGGTACCATTGCCTTCTCCAAGGACACTTTTAGGGCCCTACAAAAATGTTATGAATTGTTTTTCTAATTAATTTATTTCTTGGCTATGCTCAGTCTTTGTTGCTGCATGTGGGCTTTCTCTAGTTGTAGTTGGCGGGGGTTGCCCTCTGGTTGCGATGTGCAGGCGAGTCATGATAGGCTCTAAGCACATGGGCTCAGCAGTTGTGGTACACGGGCTTAGTTATGTGGAAACGTCCTGCACAGGGGTCAAATCCATGTCCCCTGCGTTGGCAGGCAGTTTCTTAACCACTGGACCCCCAGGGAAGTCCTATTATTTAACTTTAATCAGAAGAAAAAAAATGCATATGACCCAGCCTGGGTTATAGCCACCTTTAAACCCACATAGTTGCACAAAATGTCTCTCTCTCTTTTTTTTTAATGGAGGAAGGAACTGATGAAAGTATAAATGTCTGGAAGTCCTGGAAAGTCACAGTGCAGTCCCTGCTGGCCTTCACCCTGCAGGTCTGTGCAATGAATTCATACAGAATCACCCACCCCAGCCAGTTGCTATGAGGGCATACAGAAATGCCACTTCTGTCTCCAGCAGCAAAATTTGTCTAAAACCAACTCTGGACTTCACTGTTCTCTTATACTATTTCCCCAATCATTGCTTTGAGGTTTTATGAAAATACTTTATTCTTACAGAATCTATTATCTTATATGCATTTGTGGGAGATGGAAAGCAAATTCCATGCAGGGAAGGCAACCACAGGCTTTGCCCATCACAGATGTTCAACCCGGACTGGTTGTTTTGAACTGGGTGAGGGGTGGTGGGGCAAACACTTCAAGACATTGGATCTTTGCAGCACATGTGTTGCTGCAAATCTGTTATGCGCCAGGGGATGGGAGCGCTTTAGAGACCATCTTCCTGTGGGTCCCAGATCTGTGTGACCATCAGGATCACCAGGGGAACCTCTTGCTATACCAGATCTCCTAAATTAGCATATCCAAGGGAAGGCTGTGTATGCTGAAAATACCCTAAGCATCTGTGTGTCCTCAGTGTGTGTGTGTATGTGTGTGTGTGTCCCCAGAGGAACAGAAGAATCAGCCAGACTTGCAGATCGCTGCTTTGAAGGTCTCTTGAGCCAGATATTCTCTGTTTGCGTCCCCAGATCCATTCCCATCCCTCCTCCACCCCACAGGCAGCCTCTTAACAACAGCATCCCTAGGTTCACTTGCCCTCTGGGTTCTAGCTGGGTTTGGCCCACAGAGACACTGATAGGAGCAACAGAGCAATGACAGCAAGCATTTCTCAACACGGCCCCACGTCCCACAGAGTCCCTCTGTCTCTGGGCACTCTTCTCCTGTAGCTCTCTCCAGGTTCTGAGAAATACTCCCTACCCTTGTACCTCTGTGCGAGTCCTAAGTCACCTCTGTCATGTCCAACTCTTTGCGACTCTATGGACTGTCGCCCACCAGGCTCCTCTGTCCATAGGATTCTCCAGGCAAGATACTGGAGTTGCCATGCCCTCCTCCAGGGGATCTTCCCAACCCAAGGATCGAACTGCCATCTCTAACTGTTCGCATTGGCAGGCGGATTCTTTACCACTAGCGCCACCTAGGATGAAGCCTCTAGGCAGAGAACCCCAGAGTTCTTCATCTTCCCTTGCTTGGCCTCCATGACCTACTCTATCCTTGGAAATAAGCCCTTCATTAAACTCAGTTCAATTGCCTCCCCTGGGACTCTGCCATCTCCTCCCTGCCTGGACCCCAGATATTCTCATCCTGTAGTCTAATTTTCTTGCAGGTAATCCTACTATCCGAATATGATCACCTCCAGAGTCTGGAAACGCAATACCACCACTTACGTTATGTTATTACAGTGTACTCTCTGTGGACTTACAACAAAAGCAAAAGAAAGCTAACACTGCTGCTTCCCTGTAGCCCGACAGCACTGTATGAAACTGTTATTATCAGCGCAGTGAGAGCTGAAGACACTGAAGCACCATGAAAGGAAGGTAGCACTGCCCCAACATGGCAGCTGTGCCTCTTGTGGGCCCACATGCTCCTCACTGAGAGAACTCCTCAACTACCAGGGAGGAGTCAGCTCTCAGACCTGGCATGAAGAATTTGCTTCTCATCCGCTGGCCAGTCATGGCTCCTAGACTGTAGCTTTCTCAACTGCACCCCAGCCTTGCTGCGAATTCTGGAAAGGCCCTTAGTGAAATAAATTTTTCCCTGTGATTGATGGGCCTGAAATTCATGCCATGGATCCAGGGCCGTTGGCTTTTTCTTTTTGTTGTTGCTGAGACAGCACTATAAAACATAATGTATGGCCACATCAGAGTGGGTATTTTCCAGGAAAAATGCTTGCTTCTACTTAAGTTTTATGGGGGTCCCACTTCACATCTCCTTTGGAGCGCTCACAAAGATTTTCTGGTCGATTCTGTCCCAAAGAAATCTATGGGACCAAAAGCCACATCATCTACTCCAACAGATGAAAGGGAGGAGGGGCTCTTTTGAGAGGAAATGGTATACTTTTTGCTTTGCTTTAACTCTTTGTGGACAAGAGAGGAGGTGGAATGTGTGTTGAGCCTGGAAGTAATTATCTTCTTTTCCGGGAATCACTTATAGACTTGGATATTAAGATGAGATCTGCTGGAACGGAGGATCTTTCCCATTTGGAGAGAGAAACATTGGATCTACAGTCTGCCTGGTCATTTCTCTCTTGTTATTTAGCTTTTTCTGGGCTTCAGTTACCTCATTGAAATTTGAGATAATGATGTCCACTTAAAGGGAAATTGGAAGGATTATGGTGGCTGATAAAAGTCAACATGCTACACAAATGTAAACTATCTTTTACCTTTGTGATCCTTTGGACCTCATAATTTGAAAATATTTTAATGTTGAGGCTTTTATTAAGGCCCCATAGATTTAGTCCCTTGAGGACATTTCTATTTTTTCTCTATAAATACACATCCCAGTAAAGCTGAGCCTGATGACCAAGTCAATATCTTCACTCAATCCAATCACTTGGGGGTTAAGAGTGAACATGGCGCCCAGATTTATGAAAAGACTGTAGGGTCAGACAGAGTTGGATTGAGTCTCACCTCTCCTCGGATGGGCTGTGTAATCAAGACCAAGTCTTTGTTCCAAATGTATTAAGATTCTTCCAAGGAATGACAACAGTGCATGAAACCCAGCATAAGTGGGGGGGGGAGGGGTCTTTAGGAGTGTAGGACTCTGTACCCTGGCATGTAACCTTGTGTGTGACCTTGAGGGGTTCATTTAAGTGCTCCGGTTTTCTGCTTTGGTTTTCTCATCTCTAAATGAAGGGAGAGTGACTGTCAAGGCTAGGGAGCATAGCACAGGTCTTGACACAAAGAGAAGCTCAGAAAGCAGAGTTACTCTTCTGTCATTCACAGTCCTTCCCAATATCCTTTGGCTTAGGGATTACAAGCAACATTGATGGTACTTTAGCTTATTCCTTGCATTAATCACTTTTTATTAACAGAATAAAAGGAGCAATAGATCTAGGTGAAGTAGGAGTGGGATTAACTGTCACTATCTGATGTTGATTATTCTGAAATATTACATGTGCATGCTCAGTCATGTCCAACTCTTTGTGACCACATGGACTTAACCCACCAGGCTCCTCTGTTCATGAGATTTCCCAGCCAAGGATACTGGAGTGAGCTGCCATTTCCTCCTCTAGGGGATCTTCCTGACCCAAGGATCGAACCACTGTCTCCTGTTTCTCCTACACTGGCAGACAAATTCTTTACCACTGAGCCATCGAGAAAGCCCATGAACTATTACAGTTGAGTCCAAATTGAGCAGCAGAAAAAAGATTCTTTTAAAAATGAGTTAGAGTGTAAACAGACTAAACAAACAGAGAAACAAGACAGAATCTCTTTGGTCATTATATCCTTAGTGGGCAATGTCAGTTCAGTTCAGTTCAGTCGCTCAGTTGTATCCGACTCTTTGCAACCCCATGAATCACAGCACGCCANAAGGCTTTGGCAAGTCAATAAAGCAGAAATAGATGTTTTTCTGGAACTCTCTTGCTTTTGCGATGATCCAGCGGATGTTGGCCATTTGATCTCTGGTTCCCTGCCTTTCCTAAAGTGGGCAATGTCAAGTCATCAGTATTCAAGGATCAGCCATCTATAGCCCACAGACTAAATCCAGCTCACCACCTGTTTTTATAAATAAAGATTCATTAGAACACAACCACATTCATTCATTAACCCATTGCCCAGGACTACTTTCATGCCACATAGTAGAGCTGAGTAGTTGGAACAAAGACCATTTGATCACAGAGGCTCCACAGTAAAAAATTCTTGATCCCTGGTCTTTGCAGGGTTGATGTGTGTGTGCAAGGTGATAAATGAGAATTAATGTACTTTGTGAAAGGAATAGCACTGCAGAAATAGGGGGCTTCCTTGGTGGCTCAGTGGTAAAGAACCCATCTGCCAAAGCAGGAGACCAGGTTTTGATCCCTGGGTTGGGAAGATCCCTTCGAGAAGGAAATGGCAACACAATCCAGTATTTTTGCCTGGAGAATCCCATGAATGGAGGAGCCTAGTGGGCTACAGTCCATTGGACCACAAAGAGTCAGACACAACTGAGCGACTAAACTACCACCCAAGGCAGAAGTACAAGAGTGGATTAATCCTTAACACAGACCCACTGTGTTGTTGAGTCTGCTAAAGGTTGCTTGAAAAAAAAAAAAAGAAATACACAGGAGGTAATTAAGTGATCAGTCAACACTTTTATTGGGTGCCAATTATGGGCAAAGTGCCTTGGTAGCTATCACCTCAGGGATGGAGTCTGACTGGCAAACAGCTGGAGTGTCATGCCATGCCTGCAGGGTATAAAACAAAAGAAAAAGAAAATGAAGGAAAACATAGACTTTGTTAAAAAAAAAAAAAATCAAACCTTTTCAGTTTCTTCCAGTAGTCCCTCCAGCTCTGATATAGTTAAATTCTCAGCTGTGGTTTCTTAGGGCAAGGAAAAAAAAACACTGCTTTAGGAAAGCTGCCAGTCCCTGACATTGGAGCCCTTGGGTTTTAGGTATAGTGATCAAGAGATCCATATTCTCCTCCATCACGAGGGTTAAGCCTCCACATTGCACTTTTAGGAGCACACGTTTAATGTTGCTGCTCAGCTGCAGAAATGCTAGGAGCCTTAATAAAGGTATTTAACGTGGGCTTATTCAGCCCCCAACACATGCTTCCCTGTTGAGATCAGGGCGAACGTTCTTCAGCACACACACAAAAGCCAGACTGTGTGAGCAAGCCAGTCGGCTGCAAGGCTCTTGGCAGATTTCCATCATTGTTATGATGGGCAGAGTGCCACAGGGTGATTTGCTGTGGGGAGGCTGGGGCCAGGGCTTCTGCCCAAAGAGCATCAAATTCTCCCATCTCTAATCACTTGACTGCCGGCCTTTCATCTACAAACCCAGCCCCCACACCGCACCGTCCATCCTGCCAAATTTGAATAACCAACTCCAGAGCGGCTCCCGTTGCTGGATAAAGCACACCTTCCTCTAAGCGGGGATTCATGTTTCCTCTCTGGGCACAAAGCCATGAGCTGAAGCTTCCTTTCATCCTGAGATGGGGCTGTGCCGACTGATGGTTAGAGCTCCCTTCTGGGTCTCTGTCAACACATGCAAATAAGATGGTTAAATTCCGAGAGATAATTGTCTTTGTAAAACCTCTTGCATTGTTGTCTTAGTGATAACAGTCTTTTATTTTAAAATAATGATCCCCTTCTCTTTAAGGGGCTCCCCTGGTGGCTCAGTGGTAAAGAATCTGCCTGCCAAGCAGGAGTTGTGGGTTCGATCCCTGGGGCGGAAGATTTCCTGGAGGAGGAAATGGCAATCCACTCCAGTATTCTTGCCTGGGAAATCCTATGGACAGAGGAGCCTGGTGGGCTACAGTCCATGGGGTCGCAGTCAGACACGACTTAGTTTTAAGAGGTCTCCTCTTCAGCCTGGAGGTCTCTCTTTAAGACAAGGATGGATATCTGAGGCTACTAACTCACCTTATTATATTCCTGATTATTGTAACAAATCACCTCTCAGGTTCTGATCTCTGTGGACCCCAAGGGCTCTCCTCTCTCTGTGCAGTCAGACACGACTTAGTTTTAAGAGGTCTCCTCTTCAGCCTGGAGGTCTCTCTTTAAGACAAGGATGGATATCTGAGGCTACTAACTCACCTTATTATATTCCTGATTATTGTAACAAATCACCTCTCAGGTTCTGATCTCTGTGGACCCCAAGGGCTCTCCTCTCTCTGTCTAGTTCAGATGATGACAACCACTTCCTGCTCATCTTATGAGGACATTATAAGAATGAATGAGCTCACGTCTCTGAATAGAGCTCTAGAAGTGAAGCCCAGAGCCTGTTATCACACCCTCTTTTCCTCCATTCTCTTCTGACCTCTTTTTCTCAGCTTTTGCTCACCGAAGTTTCTACTCCCAAAGAGAAGAAAGTTCCCCATGGCAATCTCAGAAATCCCACACCCAGCATCTCCCCTACCTCTTTCCCAGGGGCATATTCATTATAAACCAAAAATGTACCCCAAAATGGTGCGTAGTAACCAGCACTCATATGTTTACATTGGAATAAAGAATTTTGTTCTTGGAGTGCCAGCAAGCCCATGCATTACTGAAATGTTATATCATAAAATCGAGGCCGTATCAACTGCCTGATGGATGAGCTCCAGATTCTAATATCATTGTGTGCTCACCAGGCCCTTTCAGGTGTGGCTTCTCTGTGAAATTTTTTTTTCCTTTTTTTAAATATTTCATTTTATTTTAATATAGGAGTATAATTGCTTTGCAATGTTGTATTAGTTTCTGCTCTGCAACAAAGTGCATCAGCTATATGTATACATATATCCCCTCCCTCTTAAGCGTCCCTCTCGCCCCCATCCCACCCCTCTAGGTCATCACAGAACACTGAGTTGAGCTCCCTGTGCTTCCCAGTAGCTATTTTACACGTGGTAGTTTATGTATCTCAATGTTAATCCCCCAATTCATCCCCCCCCCCCCCCCCCCCCCCCCCCCCCCCCCCCCTCTCTCCCCTTCTCTTTTTTTTTTTTTTT
>SJYX01022127.1:0-12977 GCA_006410675.1 Oreotragus oreotragus | reverse complement strand
CCTCCCCTCCCCCCGCTGTGTTTACACGTCCATTCTCTGTCTGTGTCCCTATTCCTGCCTTGCAAATAGGTTCATCGGTACCATTTTTCTAGAATCCACACATATTCATTAATATATAGTGTTTGTGTTTCTCTTTCTGACATACTTCACTCTGTATGACAGACTCTAAGTCTGTCCAAATCTCCACAAATAACGCAGTTTGTTCCTCTTTATGGCCGAGTAATATTCCACCATATAAATGTGCCACATCTCCTCTATCCATTCGTCTGTTGATGGACATTCAGGTTTCTTCCTTGTCTTGGCTATTGTAACTAGTGCTGCAATTAGCATTGGGGTATATGTGTCTTTCTGAATTATGGTTTGAAAAAAAAAAAGAAAAGAAGTGCTCTTTCTCTTCTATCATGCTTTTCCTGGTATGGCTCAGCCAGCAAAGAATCCACCTGCCAGTGCAGGAGACAGGGAGACACAGTTTCTATCCCTGGGTTGGGAAGATCCTCTGGAGAAGGAAATGGCAACCCACTCGAGTACTCTTACCTGGAAAATCCCATGGACGGAGGAGCCTGGCAGGATACAGTATGGGATCACAAAAGAGTCAGACACGACTGAGGAATTAAGCATGCATGCGTGCATGCACTGATCTCTATTCTTCCCCAAACACTTCTGTTTCCCTGCAAAATGTCCCCCTTGTGACACAACTTCTGTTGAAAATCTCTCCTGTGGACCCAGATTCTCTTGATGTGGACTGGGGAGCACCTCATCTCCCAGCTCACTAGGAAGAGCACCCTGTTGTAGGCTGGCCCCTTGGACTTCCTCCTGGGCAGGCTCATGCCTGTTGTCTTCCTTCTTTGCCTCCTTCTCTCCTGATATCAAAGCCATCTTATGTAATTTTTTCAAAACTGATCCATATAACTCGGATATCATCAAGTAAATTTTGCCCTACGTCCTTGGAATCTTGTAGAAGACGCTTGAGAGTCCCTTGGACATCAAGGAGATCAAGCCAATCAATTCTAAAGGAAATCAACCCTGAATATTCATTGGAAGGACTGTTACTGAAGCTGAAGCTCCAATGCTTTGGTCCCCTGATGCAAAGACCTGACTCATTGGAAAAGACTGATTCTGGAAAAGATCGAAGGCAAGATAAGATGATTAGATAGCATCGCTGACTCATGGACATGAATTTGAGCAAACTCTGGGAGTTATTGGAGGACAGGGGAGCCTGGCGTGCTGCATGGGGTTGCAAAGAGCTGGACATGACTTAGCGACTGAACAACAACAGTTTGGGATCCTAACCTATTTCACCCCCCAGTGAATCGTCCCTTAAGTTTAACAAATATCTTACAAATACGCACTTGTATCTATACTTACACCTATACTTACATGTAGACCTATATCAAGATCTGAAAATTTACAAAGTTGACTTAGGAAAACAAACTAAAGATGTATTTAAAATTGAAAAGGAGTTTCATTTGAGGTTGGTAAATATTACTAGATATAGAAATATGTTCTAAAGCAGTAATAATTAAAATTCATTAAAATAAAACAACCACTTAGCCCACTGAAATTTTCAATAAATCATATTGAATAAATAATGAATGTCCATTAATACAGGGGTCCCCAATCTCTGAGATCTAACGGCTGATGATCTGAGGTGGAGCTGATGTAATCATAATAGAAATAAAGTGCACAATGAATGTAATATTCCTGAATCATGGTGTGAAAAGTTTTTTCACAGTGGAAAAAACTGTCTTCCATCAAACCAGTCCCTGATCCCAGAAAGGTTGGGGACTGCTGCATTAATATATGTTAGGAAAAAATAGACAAAGGAAAAACAGCTAGGGCATTGTTTCATAACTATTAAGACCTGAACCGGGATAAAATTAGCTTTACACCTCATAGCATGGAAAATAATTTCCAAATATATTCACATTAAAGAATAAAAATTAAAATATAGAAACTATAGAAAACAAAATATTTTCAAAACTTAAATTGACCATCAAATATCTAGAATTTAGACAAAAAGTCACAAAGTTAAAGCTCAATAAATTACATCTATATAAAACTAAAATATTTTATGTAAGAAATGATGAAAAACTAAAAGAAAATTAAAATAACTAAATGTAAAGCATCTATGATAAATATGACAGAGAATATTATACATATCATAAAAATTAGTTTTCATTTATTTTTGTATGAGAGAACTTTTTTTCTTTTTTTTTTTGGAATAAATAACATTATTATTATGCTAAATAAATGAGTAACAAAAATCCTACAGTGAGACAGAGGAAAGAGGGAGAAAGCATAAGCTCTACTTTTAGTTCCAAACTTACACACTCAACAGTCTACTTGATGTATCTTCTTGGGTATCTTTAAAGTCAAGATGCGTAAAATAGAATTATAGTCTTTCTCCCCAAATTTATACCCCCTTCAGCATCCCCTTGAAGTGAGTAATCATACGACTCACTCATCAACTGGTTCAAAAGACTCCAGTTTCCCGTTTCATAAGGCACCAAGTAACACCCATTCACCATCCCAAGCACATGCATGAGTTTTCCCTCTTTGTCTTTCTGTCTCCCATCTTACTCCCTTCCTCATCCCCTCCTTCATGTGTGGACCTGAAGTAAAGCATGCTTTCACTTTCATTTCTTGTGACAGGTTGCTGGGGCCAGGGTTCTTACAGATGTTTTCCTCGAGCGAATCAGTTCAGTTCAGGGGCTGAAGAATGAACCTTGAGTCCAAACCTTGTTCCCAGTGTAATTTTCCCAAAAGAGCCACTGATTCCTCTTCATCCGTGTTCTTGAATTAAGTTCTCAATGTGGTTCAGAAATAACAGAGGGCTTCTTATGATTAATCTCGATTTTCTTAAATCACATCATTATCTTTAGTTTCTAACTGTGTGGGTGAAGGACATTTTACGAACTCACTATAATTTAAAACTTTGATAACCTTTCCGAATGATTTAAGTGTGTCTTATATGGAGTATGTGAAGTTTTGATTTGTGGTCCAACAGATATTGTTTCATTCAGTTGGTGGTTTTAGCCAATCTACACATGCATATATGTGACAGATAGGTTTGGCTTTAGATTTTTCATGACATTTTTCTGTGCTTTTAAAATCTTTTTCTTTTTTTTTTAATTACCAAGAAAAGAAAAAACATTTATTATTTGAAATTCCAACTTTTTCATTTGCAAACTGATTATTATTCACCAATTTTCTCTATTTTTCTTATTAATTTGTGGAAGCTTTTAATATAATATGCATAGTGAATCATTGTCTGCCATATATTTTACAAACATGTGTATTATTTTTTTAGTTGTTTTAAAAATTACTTAACAGTTTTATAAATATTTATGAAATACAAATCAATCAATCTTTTTTATTATAATTTCTGCCTTTAGTTCATGCTTAGAAAGACCTTCCTGATTTCATAATCGCAGAAATCCACCTATCTTGTTGGAGAAGGAAATGGAAACCCACTCCACTGTTCTTGCCTGGAGAATTCCATGGACAGAGAAGCCTGGAAGGCTGAATTCCATGGGGTTGCAAAGAGTCAGACACGAATGAAGTGACTGAACACGGCACACCTATGTTGTATTTTGGGGTCTAAATTTCACTTTATTTAATATATTCTTTTTTGTTTTGCTGAAGGTTGAAGAGAAATATTGCTTAATGTTTTCTATAATATTATTATCTGGCATTATTTTTGACTTATCTATTTTTGCCCCATCAATATGCAATTCTATGTTTAGCACACAGACACGATTGAGTGACTCCACTTTCGCTTTTCACTTTCATGCATTGGAGAAGGAAATGGCAACCCACTCCAGNATATATTCTTTTTTGTTTTGCTGAAGGTTGAAGAGAAATATTGCTTAATGTTTTCTATAATATTATTATCTGGCATTATTTTTGACTTATCTATTTTTGCCCCATCAATATGCAATTCTATGTTTAGCACACAGACACGATTGAGTGACTCCACTTTCGCTTTTCACTTTCATGCATTGGAGAAGGAAATGGCAACCCACTCCAGTGTCCTTGCCTGAAGAATCCCAAGGACGAGGGAGCCTGGTGGGCTGCCGTCTCTGGGGCCGCACAGAGTCGGACACGACTGAAGAGACTTAGCAGAAGCAGCAGCAGCAGATTATAGCAAACACATGCACATAAACAACATACATGCCCTAGTGATGTTTCGGGTCTGATGAGTTGATTCTGGTGCCAGTGCCAGTCATTCAGATTGTTTGAAGCTTGTTAATAAATTTTAATACCCTGCAGGGTAAGCCCTGTCATATCGTGAACACTCTTACACACTTATAAACTTTGGGCTCATTGAGTAAGATTCCTCCTAATTTTTTTTTAGAATTTGAAAAAGAATTCTGCTAAACTTATGGGTTAAGTTGAAGGAGAATTAAAGAGAATCAGACACGATTATATGCTGCCTGTGAATATATAACCAGTTCCAGCTTTTCTGGAGTTCAACTTGACAATATAGATCAAGGACTTTGAAGCTATCAACATCCTGAGACCAAGCCATTCTGGTCTTCATCATGATTCTAAGTAAATAGTTAAAGATGTCCCAAAATATATGTCTATAAATGTCTAATAGTTGGTCACATGAAAATATTAGAAATATTAAAAACACATCAATGTCCAGGGGCAGGATAGATAAACCATGGTGCACCCATATCATGAAATTCAACAGAAATGTACTAAATACCATGAACAGCTGTTCACCTAGAAAGTAAAAGTGTTAGTCACTCAGTGAAGTCCAACTCTTACGGCCCCATGGACTGCAGCCCACCAGGCTCCTCTGTCCGTGGGATTTCCCAGGCAAGAATATTGGAGTGGGTTGCCATTTCCTCCTCCAGGGAATCTTCATGTCTTCTTCAGCAATTTGCTTAACCACTCTGAGCTTCCCATCCCCTTCTGTAAATTGGGCTATTAACAACAATGCTTACCTCAAAGGGCTGTTAAGAGGATTCAAGGGCTTAAAATTTGCAATGTCCCTGGAAAAGTGCCTGAACACTCCTTGAGCTTTATCACTGTTCATTCAATAAATGCTCCCTTCTGTAAAGACTTACCATCTAGCTTTTCCTAGGCTGATGGAAATTTATGTTTGCTAATACCTGAAAAATAACAAAGAGAATTATTTCCAGTGAGACAAGATTTGATTTATTATCTTAAGTACAAAGACAGAACTAGGCATGGTATTGAGTCGTGTTGATTCATTTGTTTTTCCTTAAGTATTTCCCTTTTTTTCTTTTCTGTTTTTCCTCTTTTTAAGCTGTTTATTTTAAATGGGAATATAGTTGATTAATAATGCTGTGATAATTTCAGGCGTACCATAAAGTGATTCAATTATATATATATATATATGTGTGTGTATCTATTCTTTTTTCAAATTCTTTTCCCATTTATGTTGTTACATAATATTGAGCAGAGTTCCTTGTGCTATACAGTAGGTCCTTGTTTGTTATCCATTGCAGATATAGCAGAGTGTTCACATCCATCCCAAACTTCTTAACTTTCCCTTCCATCATTCCCCTTGGCAACCATAAGTTCATTTCATTCTCTAGGCCTATGAGCCTGTTTCTGTTTTATAAATAAGTTCATATGTATCATTTCTTTTTAGATTCCACCTATACACAATAACATATCATTAGATATTTCTCTTTGTCTGATTTACTTCACTAAGTATGACAATCTCTAGGTCCATCCATGTTTCAGCAGGTATTACTTGAGAGCCCCTGTATCCATCTCTGGGGTTATGACACGGAACAAAACAAACAAAACTCCCTACCCTTGTGATGACATCTTAGAGCAGGAATTGGAGGGAGACAGTGAGCACAATGACTAAGATAAGCATCCATAATCTGTTAGATGGAGAAAACTGTAAAGAAGAAAAGCAGATCAGGAAAGGGAGAAACGGTCATCCACTTGGATGAGTGTGGCTAGTGAGTGAAAGACCAGCTTAGGGAGACAGATCCTTGAGGCAGGTTGTAGCCAACAACCTCTTGTACAACTTGGACAGTCAATGATTCAAAAATCAAGTTCACCTCCTTCCTAAGCCTCCGATCTCAGGTGAGGCAAGGCAAACACGTGAGTGTCTCAACTTTCAGCATATTCCCAAGATAAACACTAAACTTGGAAATTCTATGAACGTGGCGGCCGGCCCAGGGTAAGCAGACCAAATGGACCACGTCTACGTTTGCTGAATTCCATTTTGACGAGATCTCAGTTAGAAGCTTCTGTGACTGAAGTTCCCTGCCCAGAGGACAGTTGGCTGAACAATTCACGGGGAAACAGAAAGAGAGCCTGGAGGAGGGGTTGCAGTTGACTTCTCCTGAACTCCGCACGTGGCTGTCTCAGGGTGCCCCGGAAGAGCAACACAAGAGGAGTCCTGCCGCAAGGAGCACAGGCCCGCACCGTGCCTCCAGCTTCTCGCACTAACAGGGATCAGCCCTGCTGCCACGGCTGGATAGCTTCCATTACTCATCACTTCTTCTACAGACCTCTGGGCTTCCCTGGTGGCTCAGCTGGTAAAGAAGCCGCCTGCATTACGGGAGACCTGGGCTCAGTCGCTGGGTTGGGAAGATCCCCTGGAGAAGGGAAAGGCTGCCCATGCCAGTATTCTTGCCTGGAGAACTCCATGGACTATATAGTCCATGGGGTGGGTAACAAAGAGTCAGACATGACTGAGTGACTTTCACTACAGATCTCACTGGGATCCCAGTTCTAGAACCTCTGTCACTTGTCACTGAGACTAATTGTTCATGGGAAAGGAGCCTGGCTTCAGAGGGAAAGTTGTGAAGGGCAGGCTGGCTTAGGCTGAACTGGATGTGTAGCTCTCTTTCCTGGACCTCTGTTCCTGATGGAAGTAGCAAAAAAGGGCTCCCTCTGGCATTGCTCTGGGAAGACCTGACACCATGGCTCCCAAAGCAAGAGGAGCTGCCAGCCCATGGGGAGCCAAGATGACCTAGCCGGTGCCTCTGTGGGAAGAACCCACAGGTTGCGGCATCCTCAGGAGGCATGCTCAGAACCACAAATGCTATGGAGCAGAGCACCCTGCCCTCTTTAGACTGTGGCTGAGGAAGGATGCTAGCAACATCAGAGGAGAGGACAGTGGGCTTTTCTCTAGGAAGGGTGAGGAATGTGTTTCTACCAAATGGACTACAATGACCTACATTGAATTAATTTCACCTGAACCAGAGGTTGTGTCCTAATTTTCCTGCATCAGGACCCAAAATGGGAACAGAAAATATTGAGAATATACACAATTTTTTTTTTTTTTTAACATAGGCTGCCTTTATTGTAGGTTGTACCTTTAAAACCAAAAGCAGGCCACTGCTTCTAGCCAGGTGTGCTGGTCTCGGGTAAGGAAACGTAAGAAGACCTTAAAGGGTGTGCAGACAAGGGCACCAAACTGAAGGCATTGAAACACAAACCCATGTAAGAGATGCAAGCTTCTGTCTTCAGTTGTGTGTGTGAACTCTGCCATTATACATGAAAATTCAAACTTTGTCCAGTATACCAAAAGAATCCAAAATCCTTGGGACCTCCTCTTGCTCTTAGAGAAGCTGAAATTCCTTATTTTTCTTTATAAATTCTCTCGATGGGATCCCAATTTTCTCTAGCTGGCCAAGTGAAGCAAAACCCAAATAGCACCTGCCCAGAGTCAGGGCTCCTCCATGTCCCCTGTACCCCATCTCCCGAGCATCTGCTGGAATGAGTCCTTTTGAAACTCTTAGGGACCCCACAACCAACACCAAAGTCAGCCTATCTTGCATGCTGCCTGGGATGGTTGATTTTATGTGTCAGCTTTTCTGAGCCACAGTGTCCAGATATTTTCCCAAGTATTATTCTGCACATTTTTGTAAAGGTATTCTTTGGATGACATTAACATCTAAATCTCTCTATCTAGTTGTATATATGTATACACACACACAGAGATGTAAGTATATACATATACATGCATACGTTGGGTTGGTCAAAACATTCATTTGGGTTTTTCATAGCATTTTAGGGAAAAACCTGTATGAACATTTTGGCCAATCCTATATATATATGGTGGTGGTGGGTTAGTCATTAAGTCCTGTCTGATTCTTGTGACCCCATGGACTATAGCTCTCCAGACTCCTCTGTCCATGGGTTTTTCCAGGCAAGAATACTGGAGTGGGCTGCCATTTCCTTTTCTTGGGTATTTTCCTGCCCCTGGGATTGAACCAAGGTCTCCTGCATTGCAGGGGGATTCTTAACCAACTGAGCCATCAAGGCAGTTTAAATATACATACACATATCTTGCTCTTTCTGATTCTCTGGGGACCCTAATACACTGCACAAGAGTTTTTATAAAAATAGCATGCACATGGTGACTACCATATACATACTACGATATATAAAATAGAAAAACAGCAGGACCTACTGTGTTAGACAGGGAGCAATACTCAATATTTTCTAATAACTTATAAGGGAAAAAATTGACATAATGAGAGATATGTGTGTATGTATAACTGAATCACTTTGTTGTACACTTGAAAATAACACAACATTGTAAATCAACTATTCTTCAATTTGAAAAAAAGAATGAACACAATACATGAAATAAAAAGAAAAGCATCACTTACCTCTGTTAATGTTTTGGCAGCTCTCTATGGGCACTTGTTCTTCATTCACACCGCCATGTAAACATCTCTTAAAAGGAATCACTATGTTTTGCTCTTCTAGAACTTGTCTATTGCATGGGACAACATGTCATGAACCCTTAACTATGATACATATTACTTTTCATTCAATGGTTCCTGTATACCATTATTTATTAGAGTTCCACTGGGCTTCCCTAGTGGCTCAGGTGATAAAGAACCTGCCTGTCAATGAAGGAGTCATGGGTTTGATCCCTGGATCAGGAAGATACCCTGGCAAAGGAAATGGCAACCCGCTTCAATATTCCTGCCTGGAGAATTCTATGGACAGAGGAGCCTGGTGGGCTACAGTCCATGTGGTCACACAGAGTTGGACACAACTGAGCGACTAANGGCTTCCCTAGTGGCTCAGGTGATAAAGAACCTGCCTGTCAATGAAGGAGTCATGGGTTTGATCCCTGGATCAGGAAGATACCCTGGCAAAGGAAATGGCAACCCGCTTCAATATTCCTGCCTGGAGAATTCTATGGACAGAGGAGCCTGGTGGGCTACAGTCCATGTGGTCACACAGAGTTGGACACAACTGAGCGACTAACACTTTCACTTTCACAGCTGATTCACTTTGCTTTACAGTGAAAACTAACAACATCATAAAGCAACTATAATTCAATAAAATTTTTTATAAAAAGAACAAGCTCGAAGCTGGTGACCAAGCCTTCCTGGACTCTTGGGGATGGCCTCTTAGAGTGGCTGTTGGGAGGCACAGAGGCCTGGCACCTCATGCAGGACTCCAGTCTCTATCGGCTTGCACTTTTGTCCTCTGCAGACATGGATGCTGCTGCTGCTGCTGCTGCTGCTAAGTCGCTTCAGTCGTGTGCGACTCTTTGCGACCCCATAGACGGCAGCCCACCAGGCCTCCCCCATTCTAGGTTCTAATAATTTTGCAAATCCAGGCTCAACTCAGCTTGTGGCAGAGTTTCTATTTGACTATGCACATACTGTCCCCTAGTGGGGATTTAACATAAAACACTGCAAAATCTCCAACTTCCCAGCAGCGTATTTGGAAGAGATCTTGGAATCCAGTTCAGCCCTCTCACCTCATAATTGAGGCAACTGAGGCTCAGAGAAGAGAAAGTGAGCATCTCTCAGTCACACATGAAGTGGAACATTTAGGATGAAGACAGAAACTTTCATTCATTGCCACCCTGTAATCTGTAGCATATGGGCTTCCCTGGTGACTCAGTGGTAAAGAATCTGCCTGCCAGTGCAGGAGACATACGAGATGAGAGTTCAGCCCCATAGTTGGGAAGATCCCCTGGTGAAGGAAATTGCAACCCACTTCACTATTATTGCCTGGAGAATCCCATGGACAGAGGAGCCCAGTGGGCTACAAGCCATGGGGTCGCAAAGAATGAGACACAACTGAACAAGTATTTTGCTGTTGTTCAGTGACTAAGTCATGTCTGACTCTTTGCACCCCCATGAACTGCAGCACATCAGGATTCCCTGTCCTTCACTATCTCCTGGAGTTTGTGCAAACTCATGTCCATTGAGTCAGTGAAACCATCCTACCATCCCATTTTCTGTCACCCTTTTCTCCTCCTGCCCTCAGTCTCTCCCAGCACCAGGGTCTTTTCCAACGAGCTGGCTCTTTGCATCAGGTGGCCAAAGTATTAGAGCTTCAGCTTCAGCATCAGTCCTTCCAATGAATATTNTCACCCTTTTCTCCTCCTGCCCTCAGTCTCTCCCAGCACCAGGGTCTTTTCCAACGAGCTGGCTCTTTGCATCAGGTGGCCAAAGTATTAGAGCTTCAGCTTCAGCATCAGTCCTTCCAATGAATATTCGGCATTGATTTCCTTTAGGATTGACTGGTTTGATCTCCTTGCTGTCCAAGAGACTCTCAAGAGTTTTTTCCAGCATCACAATTCAGAAGCATCAGTTCTTCAGTGCTCAGCCTTCTTTATGGTCCAACTCTCACATCTGTACGTGATTACTTGAAAAACCATAGCTTCGACTAGACAAACTGTTGTCAGCAAAGTGAAGTCTCTGCCTTTTAATATGTTGTCTACCTTTGTCATAGCTTTTCTTGCAAGGAAGCATTTTTTAATTTTGTGGCTACAGTCACCATTCACAGTGATTTGGGATCCCAAGAAAATAAAATCTGTCACTGTTTCTACTTTTCCCCCATTTTTTGTCATGAAGTGATGGAACCCAATGCTATGATCTTAGTTTTTTGAGTGTTGAGTTTTAAGTCAGCTTTTCCACTCTCCTCTTTCACTCTCATCAAGAGGCTCTTTAGTTCCTCTTTGTTGCTGCTGCTGCTGCTGCTAAGTCACTTCAGTCATGTCCGATTTTGTGTGACCCCGTAGACGGCAGCCCACCAGGCTCCCCCATCCCTGGGATTCTCCAGGCAAGAACACTGGAGTGGGTTGCCATTTCCTTCTCCATAGAGGCTTAACAAAGTCAAAAGTTTAAATAGCAACTTGAAGGGAACCTGTGACCTTCCATTACTTTCTGCCATTAGACAAGTATTTGGATCCCACGAATTCCAGATTTTTTTCTAAATGCTAGAAACACACAGTGAACTAGGTAGAAATGAGTCTTGATGCTTCTATTCTGTTTAAGGAGACAGGCCATAGAGAGGTAAACAAATAATACATAGAATAATTTCAGATGCTAATAAGTGAGATGACAAGTTAACAAGAGTCAGTTGATAAAGAGTAGATTGACTGAGTGCCTCTCTCAGTTTCGGAGCAGAGGACACTTCTCTCTGCTGTGACGTTTCAAATGAAACATGAATGATGAGAAGGAGCCCACAGGTGATGGATTGCAGAAGAGAGTTCTGGGCAAAGGGAGGAGGGAATCTGAAGGGTCCTACCAGGAAGAAACGTGGAGTATTGGAGGAAACCAACAAATTCCAGTGAGGCTTGAGGCCAGAGGAGGACAGGAAGTGAAATGGAGAGATGGACAGTGACAGGTCACATAGGGTCTTGGAGGCTATGAGGAGGACAATGGATTCAGTTCTTACCTCACTGGGTGACATTCATATGTGAATTTAATAAAGTTCCAAACAGAATCCCTTCAATTTGGATTAATAAAATTCATACTAAAAAAATATTTAAAATAAATAGCAAGATTATGAAAACCAGGAGAGATCTTTCTGACTCAGACAAGAAATTCAGAGTAATAAATGAAAACTAGTGAGCAGAACTTTGCTGATGATCCAGTGGCCTTAAGACTCTGCACTCCAATGCAGGGAACTTGAGTTTGATCCCTGGTCAAGGTACTAGATCCCATATGCTGCAACTAAGTCCTAGTGCAGCCGAACAATTAAATATTTTAAAAAGAAAAACAATGGGTATATTTGATCACATTTTTTTTAACTATGGAAAATAGTTGTATGAAGATTCAAACATCTTAAAGAGTGTATCATTATAACATTTTAGACTGCAAAATATGTCTTGATCTTTCCTCTAATGAGAGGCTATGTGATAGTTGCTCAGTAATGTCCAGTTCTTTGCAATCCCATGGGCTATAGCCCACCAGTCTCTTCAGGTCATGGAATTCTCCAGGCAAGAACACTGGAGTGAGTAGCCATTTCCTTCTCCAGAGGATCTCCCCCGCCCCACCCCAGGTATCAAACCCATGTCTCGTGGCTCCAGCATTGGCAGGCAGGTTCTTTTCCACTAGCTGCACCTAGGAATCCCAAGTGCTATGTAAGTGTTAAAAACAAAAAAATATTCTGTGTAAATAGCACATGGTAAATCCAAATTTTGCTTTTTGGAACTTTCTGTATTTTTTCAAATGTTTTCTAGTCACGGTTAGTTTAATCCATGGGTGTAGAACCCATGGATGCAAAGGGTCAGCTGTATACATATAGATCTGTATTTGACAAGCTGGAGAACCAGGAGAGCAGATAGTTATTTTATATATTATATTATAAAGAGATTCATTATATAAGAAATTGATTATTGGTTCTGTTTCTCTGGTTTCCCCAGTCATAGATAGGATTATAATTTAGGATTACAGTTTATATAGATAGGATTTTAACTTAGGCTTTCAAAGTAAAGATATTTTTCAATCAAATATGTGGCAGGATAATATTTTCCAAATATGTATAGATTCCTCCCCACTTGGCCAATATTTCCTTCATCTTTGTGTTTAACATCCAACCCTTTCTGTGCAGGAGCTGATTTATTCTCTGCTCATTATTTCTGAAGGAGAGCGTGACAGTACAAAGAGATAGAAGTAGCTGCTATTGGCTTTGGTATCAAAGACACACATCTGGAGGGAAAACATAGTGAAAGATTAGACAGTCTTTAGGGAAAAAAAAAAAAAAAA
>SJYX01022125.1:345778-402735 GCA_006410675.1 Oreotragus oreotragus | reverse complement strand
TAAGCAGGGTGACAATATACAGCCTTGACGTACTTCTTTTCCTATTTGGAACCAGTCTGCTGTTCCATGTCCACTTCTAACTGTTACTTCCTGACCTGCATACAGATTTCTCAAGAGGCAGGTCAGGTGGTCTGGTATTCTCATCTCTTTCAGAATTTTCTACAGTTTATTGTGATTCACACAGTCAAAGGCTTTGGCATAGTCAATAAAGCAGAAATAGATGTTTTTCTGGAACTCTCTTCCTTTTTTGATGATCTAGCAGATGTTGGCAATTTGATCTCTGGTTCCTCTGCCTTTTCTAAACCCAGCTTGAACATCAGGAAGTTCACGGTTCATGTATTGCTGAAGCCTGGCTTGGGGAATTTTGAGCATTACTTTACTAGCGTGTGAGATGAGTGCAATTGTGCAGTAGTTTGAGCATTCTTTGGCATTGCTTTTCTTTGGGATTAGAATGAAAACTGACCTTTTCCAGTCCTGTGGCCACTGCTGAGTTTTCCAAATTTGCTGACATATTGAGTGCAGCACTTTCACAGCATCATCTTTCAGGATTTGAAATAGCTCAACTGGAATTCCATCACCTCCACTATCATTGTTTGTAGTGATGCTTCCTAAGGCCCACTTCTCTTCACATTCCAGAATGTCTGGCTCTAGGTGAGTGATCACACCATTGTGATTATCTGAGTCATGAAGATCTTTTTTGTACAGTTCTTCTGTGTATTCTTGCCACCTCTTCTTAATATCTTCTGCTTCTGTTAGGTCCATACCATTTCTGTCCTTTACTGTGCCCATCTTTTCATGAAATATTCCCTTGGTATCTCTAATTTTCTTGATGAGATCTCTAGTCTTTCCCATTCTATTGTTTTCCTCCATTTCTTTGCATTGATTACTGAGGAAGGAGCTTCCCTTGTGGCTCAGCTGGTAAAGAATCTGCCTGCAATGCCAGAGACCTGGGCTTAATACCTGGGTTTGGAAGATCCTCTGGAGAAGGGAAAGGCTACCCACTCCAGTATTGTGGCCTGGAGAAGTCCATGGACTACATTGCATGGGGTCACAAAGAGTTGGAAGGACGATCACCAGATGATAAATAAGTACAAAATGGTGGCTCACGTGGGCTCTGAGTAGGCTTGAGTCAGATTCCCCAAAAGGCGAAAACAAAAAACCCCACCAAATCTATTTTATTAAACAAACAATTAAATCCAAGATTTGCTATTGGGTAGACAAACATGGGCTTCCCTGGTGCCTCAGGTAGTAAAGAATTCACCTGCAATGCAGGAGACCTGAGTTTGACCCCTGGGTTGGAAAGATCCCCTGGAAAAGGAAATGGCAACCCACTCCAGTATTCTTATCTAGAAAAATCCTATGAACAGAAGAGCCTGGTGGGCTCCAGTCCATGGGGTTGCAAAGAGTCGGACATGACTGAATGACTAACACTTAAACTGTCTTCAGACAAGCATGAGTTCAGGTGGGTCCCTGGTATTTCTCCCAGGACCTCGGCTGGCCCCGCCTCTCTCCTTGGTTGAGGGTCTTCTTAGGAGGTAGGCATTTCCCCCACTTGGGCAGAGTGAGACTGGGAACCTCTGCCTTGTTTTCCTCCTTTTCAAGGAGGGGTAACTGTCCGGCCTCCTCTACAAGTATTCATGGGATCCAAGGAGCTCAGTTGGTGACATCAGCTGGGGCAAGCCTGGCACGCCACGGGTGTTGGCTCAACCTGTTTCGTTTGGTCAGTGCTCAACCATGGACTGAATCAGGGATTTATTTCTGCCATTGTAACGACTCAAGTGGGCCGGAATCTGGAGTAATCTAATCCAAATCTTGTTTCTCTCCTACAAGCTACCAAATTGGTATTCCAGAAAGGCCTGGCATTAGCCACAGTTTGGCACCAAAATCACTTTGTTCATTTTTTGATTAATCAAGTCTTTTTTTTTTTTTTTTTTTTTAACAGAAACTAAGCATTGTAATAGGAGAGTGTCGCAAGTTCGGTGTTGTTGCTAACCCATCTGTTGGGGCCTAGGCTAGGGGTTGGCAGTCAGAGTGCTAGTGGCCCTGACTGGCAGCAGAGAAGATTTTGGCACCATCCTCTACCATAAAGCACCCGTTTCAATCTTCCCTTTCCATCTAGTCCCTGTCGACTCAACTCCACCTCACATAACAAATAGGACTGCAGAGAACATCATACGTGCTCCCTTGCACACCTGGGGAAGTGTCTCTCCATGTCAGTATCCAGGCGTGGATGCATATATCAACATGTTTTTAATTTGCAGGATTGTAAAATTGCCCACTCAAAAGGCTTTACCATTTTATACCTTTACCCACAGCATAAAATATTTTCTGAAAGTAAGAACCCAGCTCTACAACACAGGATCTCATTCTCTGAGATGTTTACACCCTTCATGTTTTCCTGTTTATCTTTCTTCATCTCTAGGTGAAGGTTTCTAGCGGGACTAAGTCACATGGGCTAGATGCTGCCATTATCTATCACTTCTGGTTACATTCACAACTAAGAATGTTTAGCCTCTCTTTCTGGAAAGAGGTGGTCTAACTTATATTATAGAAGCAAATAAGGTTATGCTTCGTTGTTGTTCAGTTGCTTAGTTGTGTCCGACTCTTTGTAACCCCATGGACTGCTGCACACCAGGCTTCACTAACCTTCACCATCTCCCAGAGCTTGCTCAAACTCACGTCCATTGAGTCAGTGATACCATCCAACCATCTCATCCTCTGACGTCCCCTTCTCCTCCTTCCCTCAATCTTTCCCAGCATCAGAGTCTTTTTCAATGTGCCGGCTGTTTGCATCAGGTGGCCAAAGTATTGGAATAGTATCCAGTCCGATTTTCTACCTCTGGCCTCTGAGGACATTTTAAAGAGAAACACCAAATTTATCTTGTTTCATATTGATTTGAGATATTGAAAGCCTAGCAATCATTCAAGCCTAATTATTATTTTTCAAAAGAAAGGAAAATGTCTCCCATGCAAGTGGCAGCGTGGTCTTCCATTCCCCTCCTTGGGGAAGGGCCTTCCTTTCCCCAGAAACTGCAGATGAGAAAGTGTCTCCACTCTGACAGCACAGAGAAGCTCCGAGTGACACTGGCCACAGGGGAGGTGTGTGAGAGGGAGGAGGACATGTGCTGGCCGCAAGCCGGCGGGGACAGTGGAACGAGCTGCTTCCCCGGCCGAAATCCTCCTTGTGAATAGAGGTTATTGTGTGGCCAGGATTCCAGCAGGGCTCACCATCCCCAGTGGGTTGGGCTTGACTAACCTCATGACCGAGGATGCTGGAAAGTGTTTGGCGGAAGGCATTTGACAATATTTGCCTGTTTTCTGCTGGGGGCTGCCTCCAGATCATGTGACTCTGCTTATTTTCAGCAGCTTGGCTGCTGTGTTATTTGTTCTTAGAGCAGGGATGGTATCTAGGGACATGGGGAGGGGGCTGGCGACCAGGCTGGGGAAGGCAAGAGAAGCAGATGGCTCCTAACCCAATCCCAGAAACAAGCCAAGCATCCCGGCAGAGCTGGGCACTGTCAGGCCAACAGCTACCACCTGGGTGGTGAGGCCAGGGTCCCTTCCTGAGCCTGCCCAATAACCCTAGAGAAAGGGGACAACGTGAAGGATGTAGATACCTCAGAGGATGAGATGTCCTGTCGTGGAGCAATGTTCTTTTTTTTTTTTTTTTTTTAAAGCATTCTGTACTGAGGCTGTATATAAAATGGTAAGGCTGTTACAGTGGGCAATTTTGCAATCCTGTTAACATTTTCTGTGCGTCCAGGACTTCCACTGCCTGATACCCATGCAGAAGAAATACTTCTGTTAGGTGTGTGAGGGGATGTGTGAAGATGTTCTTTGGGGCTCTGCATGTAATGGCAAAGATGAGATCTGGACACAGCTAAATGCATGTCAAGAGGGAAATGTCAGGCCTTCCCTGGTGGTCCAGTGCTTCAGACTGCCTTTCAGTGCAGTGGGTGTCTGTTTGATCCCTGGTCAGGGAACTAAGATCCCACATGCCCCAGGGCAACTAAGCCCGAGCTGCAACAGAAGAATCTTCAGGAAGAAACTGCCTGCCTCAACTAAGACCCCATGCAGCCAAATAAATAATTTTTTTTTAAAAAAGAGGGAAATGGTGAAAGGAATTCTGCCTCGGTCTTACATGAAACAGTGCTTAGTGATTAAAATGAGGTTGTTCTTTGTGGACTAATCTGGCTATAGCTTGAGGATGTGCAGAAGAAAAGCAAGCTGGGGAAGAAAGCAAGCTATGCATCAAGACAGCGTGACAGATTGTGGCACTAACTATATTTTTGGTGTTACATATCTGCATTCTTTTATAAAGGAGAAAATACTAAAGGGAAAACACAGTTCAGAAACTTCTATCCGTACAGGTATGTTAGTTGCTCAGTCATGTCAGACTCTTTATGACTGCATAGACTGTAGCCCACCAGGCTCCTCTGTCCATGGGATTTCCCAGGCAAGAATACTGGAGTGGGTTGCCATACTCTCCTCCAGGGGATCTTCCTGACCCCGGGGATTGAACCTGGATCTCCTGCACGGAGGCAGANTTATGACTGCATAGACTGTAGCCCACCAGGCTCCTCTGTCCATGGGATTTCCCAGGCAAGAATACTGGAGTGGGTTGCCATACTCTCCTCCAGGGGATCTTCCTGACCCCGGGGATTGAACCTGGATCTCCTGCACGGAGGCAGATTCTTTACCATCTGAACTGCCAGTAAAGTCCATCCTATCAGTACATATGCATGTAAATGCATAGGTAAGGGATGGTAAACACACACAGACACATACACACACGTGTATGCATGCATGCACAAACATACACACACACACACATATTTCTCATTGGTAACAGCATTGCTTTGGAGGACAAGGGAAGGAACTACATGAAGAAAGGACTTTAACCTTATCTGTAATGTTTTTGTTTTTCAATAAGGAAATATATTTTGTGTAAAGAATTTAAAATTCAAATGTCAATGAGTATTTCTTGAATTTATTTGCATCCTGCCCTCTTCTAAAAACCTAACAAAATAAGAAAAAGGAGAAGAAAATTAGACAAAGGAAAGAGGTTGAAAAGTATAGAAACACCAGATTTAGCTCTGGACTTCTTGGCAGCCAGAGCAGAAAGGGGACCTAGTATAAATTATGCCATTTTCCCTTGTAAAATGGAGGGTGTCTTCAGTTCCTTCTGAGAGACAAAGTTTTATGCTGAAACTCTAGTCTAAAACAATGTACTCATGTGGAACTCGATGTAAGAGGTCACATATCCTCCACCATGGTTTTGAGCATGACTGTCCCATCACTTTGTGGTAAATAGGTGGGGAAACAATGCAAACAGTGACAGACTTTATTTTCTTGGGCTCCAAAATCACTGTGGATGGTGACTACAGCCATGAAATGAAAAAACACTTGCTCCTTGGAAGAAAAGCTACGACCAACCTAGACAGCATATTATAAAGCAGAGACATCACTTCGCTGACAAATGTCCAAATAGTCAAAGCTATTATTTTTCTAGTAGTCATATATGGATGTGAGAGCTGGACCATAAAGAAGGCTGAGTGCTGAAGAAATGATGCTTTTGAACTGTGTTATTGGAGAAGACTCTTGAGAGTCCCTTGAATAGCAAAGAGATCAAACCAGTCAATCCTAAAGGAATCAACCCTGAATATTCATTGGCATGACTGATGCTGAAGCTGAAACTCCAGTAGTTTGGCCACTTGATGCAAAGAGCCAGCTCATTTGAAAAGACCCTGATGCTGGGAAAGATTGAGGGCAGGAGGAGAAGGGGATGACAGAGGATGAGATGGTTGAATGGCATCACTGACTCGATGGACATGAATTTGAGCCAGCTCTGGGAGATGGGGAAGGACAGGGAAGCCTGGCGTGCTGCGGTCCATGGGGTGGCAAAGAGTNGAGGGCAGGAGGAGAAGGGGATGACAGAGGATGAGATGGTTGAATGGCATCACTGACTCGATGGACATGAATTTGAGCCAGCTCTGGGAGATGGGGAAGGACAGGGAAGCCTGGCGTGCTGCGGTCCATGGGGTGGCAAAGAGTCGGACACAACTTAGAGACTGAACAACAGCTGTCCCTAAGTTTAGGGAAATGTCCTTGCTTCTTCCCTGCTGTTTACAGTCTCCCTGCCTCCTAATCCCATCTCATCAGTGTCACTGTCTTCCTTACTGGCTAAGCTCCCATCACACAGACCGCCTTCTGCAGCACCCTGAAGAAGCTCCCACCCTGGAGAGAGTGGACAAGCCATGGTGCATTGGTGCATGCCTGGGTTACCTTTCAGGATGGAGACGTCCTTCCCCACTGCTGAGGGATTGACTACTGAGCCTGAAGCTTTCCTGGGGAGTCATCCTCAGCAGGACTGGAAGGGAACTGTCTCACCCAAATTTAGCCCTGTTCCTGGGGGCTGCCTACCTGCTGTGATGAGTGGGGTGCAAGAACAAAGGCCCAGATCCATCGCCTCAGTAAGTCTCTGAAGGGCTTATCTCTGACGGGTCACCCCAGCTCAGAACTCCCTGTGGGATCACCAAAGCCACTGCCGTAGCCCGCTTGCAGCCCAATAACCCTCCTTACACCCTTGTGGTCCCACCCACCTAATAAACTACCTGCACGCATGGTTCTGCTCAGGGTCTGCCTCTGGGAGGGCCTGACCCACACTGTCCCCTCTACTGAAAACGTTTCCCTGATCTTAACACTATCGTGGTGTTGTGAGGACTTCTTGTCACATAGATATCCACTTAGATGTCACTGCTTCAAGGAAGCTTTCCCTCACTATTCAACCTAAAATAACCTCTGAGCTACTATTATCTCAGCCAATTCTAATTCTTCACTCTGTGCTTATCTCTATCTAATATATTCTTTGTTTATTTATTTATCATTAATAATTTTTTAAATTGTTATCCAAATTTTTCTTTCATCAGCCCCTATTCTTGGTCTGTCTTATCCACCACTGCATTCTCAGAGCCTAGAATAGGGGCCAGCAAACAGTAGGTGCTAATATTTCTTAATTTAGTGAATGACTGAAATTCTATCTTAAAAATATAAAGGGGATTGGAGGAAAATTTGAGGTTTGAACAACCTGATGCTTCTTGATAATAATAAGACTAAATTTTACAAATTTTCAAACCAGATTTGGCTCTGAAAACAGATTTTTTTTTTTTTCATAAAAACAAATCCACTGCCTGGCTTTGTGAATTGAAAGATGAAATTTCTTCTGGAATGACATATGGGACCTTTTATTTAGAAAAATAAACATTTTGTATAGACTTAGGTGCAGTGGGAGAACTGATTATGAGTATATCAGGAAGGAGAGAAGCCTTATTCCAGGACTCAGAAGGAAGATGTCTGCTGAGTGATCCACAGTTGCTAAGGTTTATCCAGCACCCACTCTTCTCCAGACACTGTTCAAGCCCTCTGTACATACTCTTTGTGACTACATTATGAGGAAAATACTACTGCCATCCCCATTTTACAGGTGAGTAGACTGAGGCACAGAAAGGTGAAGGACCTTGCTCAAGGTCACATGGAAAAGCACAGCTGGGAGTTAATTCCTGGCAGTCTTCTCAAGTGGTGCTAGAGGTAAAGAACCCCCTGCTAATGAAGGATATGTAAAAGATGAGGGTTTGATCCCTGGATTAGGAAGATCCCCCAGAGAAGGGCATGGCAACCCACTACAGTATTCACGCCTGGAGAATCCCATGGACAGAGGAGCCTGGCGGACTGCAGTCCATAGAGCTGCAAAGAGTTGGACATGACTGAAGCAACTTAACACACATGCATGCAGTCTGATGTAAGAGATTACACTATTGACAGTCTCTCTGTTGCCAGGCAAATGTCAGAAGATCACAGAAAAACAGATGTGAACAAGGTGATTTTCTTCTAGTCCCTTTCAAATTTTTCACTCTGAAATGTACAATGTGTTCAGATGATTAAACCAAGAAGATCTGCTATTTCTAGCATTTCTAGAAACTCTCACTCAATGTGCTGGCATTGTGGGAGTCTGTGTGGCCATAATTTGGGCAGAAGGGTATAGGGAGAGATTTGGAGAGGGAAGTAGAGTTTTAAATAAAGCCAAAAAAAAAAAAAAAAAAGCAGCAAATGCAGTGAGAAAAGGAATGTAGGGACAAATTGAAGGAAACAAGCCAAAAGACTGGAAATGGAGCTCTTGACAACAACCTTTGTTATCCTTGAAGCAAAACAAGCTGACTATTGAGACTCTTGTTGAAGACTGAGTTGAATGCTGAATGCTTTCTCCCAACGTTGTTTTCCTCTCACCTGTGGGTGGATATGTCAAAAGAATCTAATATGATTTGCTCATTAAAGCCCATCTGCTTCCTTTTCTGATCTGGTCTCTCCATCTTTCCTAATTTTTCTCTTCCTTTTTTCTGAAGCAAAGGCTTTCCAGTTAAAGTGATCCAGCCAGGTTCCTCCCTCTGCCACTTCATGGCTGTGTGTATTTTTGGATAAATGATTTAACTGCCTAAGCTTTCTTTTCCTCATCTGTAAAATGGGCATAAGAACACTAACTTGACAGAGTTGTAAGAATGAAATGAGACACTTGTACAAAGTGCCTAACGTGTAGCCTGGCACACAGTAGACTCATCCCTTTCTCTCTCCTTCCCCTTAATTCCTCACTTCCTTCGCCTTTGTGGGCTGCACTGCTAGAAGCAGTAATAGCCCTTAACTGAAAAAATCCTCTGAGGGGTGAGTGGCAGGTGTTCCTGTAGCCTTGGTGTTCAAAGCTACAACAGAATTTGTAAATCAAGCTCTTAGAGGGAAATTTACCTGTACATATCAAACATGAATGCAAACACTTAAACCACATCATTAACTGTTACATCAAGTCCAGGAATTCCAAATAGTAAAGGGAGAGACACTCAAGTAGATAATTTGTATTCATGTTATTAATTTCAAAAAATACTTATAGAATGAAGTGTTAGCCACTCAGTCATGTCCAGCTCTTTCATGACCCTACGGACTGTAGCCCGCCAAGTTCCTCTGTCCATGGAATTTCCCAGGCAAGAATACTGGAGCCGGTTGCCACTTCCTCCTCCAGGGGATCTTCCCAACCCAGGGATCGAACCTGCGTCTCCTGCATTGCAGGCAGATTCTTTACTCTCTGACTCTCTGAGTCACCAGGGAAGCCCCAGTTGTAGAACAGTTGCAATTAATTATTAATTTATTGAGGGGTCATTGGTAAGGGAGAACAGACCTATACCTCTATAATTGGCTGCAACATTATTTATTAAAATAATAGATTCTATTCAAGTCAATAACATCCATGTGGAATCCAGTCCTTGTCAGTGTTTTGATGTGGGGAAAATAAGTCTACTCCCAAATAAAATAAATACGAAAATTTAAATCTCCAGGCTATATCTAAGTTGAGTATTTTTTACACACCTGCAAATTAAATTGATTGCATATGGGCTATTGGGTGTCAAGTTACTATGACATTCCAACTAATATGCTATGCTATTGGCAAGAAGACCAGCTATATGAGCTTTGCATCAAGAGAAGACTTGTTCAGAATGGAACTTACCATTGCAGAGTAGCAGGAGTGGAGTGGGGCTTGGATGCTCTGTTGTTTTCTTTTTCCTCATCTGTTAAAAGAAGAAGGAGCGAACTTCAGTAGGAAACCACCCGGCTGTTTCAGCTCTTTCAAGTTTCAAAAGGCTACCTTGTCCTCAAATGTTGATGCTCTGAGAGCAACAGCATTTTGGCTTTTTCAACATAAGAGATTTATCACATTTTAACAAGAAAAAAAGGAGAAACTGACTTTTACAGAAAAATCTTATATCAATTTGTATTTTTATTTGACATAATACATTATAGTTTGAAGAGCTGTCTCCATCACTGAATAGCATGACTGCACTCCTCCAAATCCTAGAGACATGAATGTTGGTTAACTTAAATCTATCATGGTAATTTTATATCCTCTAACCCCCTGCTGGATTAGGTGGGACATGTGACATGGTGATCTGGACTATCAGATTAAGAAGAAGCCCTGTGGTGCTTTTGGGAAAAGGGCAAAAAGGAAAAAGGGCATTGATTTCAAATTTCTGGTCTCCAAAACTGGAGTGGGGGGCGGGGAGTCTGCTTTTGAAAGAAAGAGGGAGAGAGAGAGAGGAGGGAGAAAGAAAGGGAGGAATGGAGGAAGGACAAAAGGAAAGAAAAGAAATGAAAGGAGAAAAGAGGGAGAAAGGGGAAGGGGGGAAGGGAAAGAAACAGAAGAGATGCCCTGCTCTGACCTACTTTTGAACATGGCTGTGAGTGGACATGATAACTGGAGTGAGGTAGCAAACTTTCAACTGGGAAAAGAGCAATCTGAGGACAAATTAAATGCCAAGGAAGTCAGAGAGGAAAAGGGGAAAAACCTGGGGATTCTAAATATCATGCTGTGCCTCTCATTAACCAACCCTAAAAATCCCTGCATCTTTGTTTGGTGAGATAATACAATTTTCTGAGTTAATAAAACCTCTTTTCATTGGTTATTCACTTCCCTGCCTCCAAAACCATGCAAACTGTACAAGACTATTATTTCTACACATATCCATATTCATCTCTCTGACTTGAGTATCTTGCTTAAGAAGATCCCACTTAAGAAGGCAAGGATGCCTGATTTCAAACTAAATTACAAAGTTATAGTGATCAAAACAGTAGAACTCTGGCATAAAAACAGACACAGAGAAATGGAACAGAACAGAGGGCCCAGAAATAAACTCACATGCACAGTCAATAATTTGTGACAAAGGAGCCAAGAATACACAATGGCAAAAGGACAATCTCTTCAATAAACGGTATTGGGAACACTGGATAGCAATATGCAAAAGAATTAAACTGGACCACTATCTTACACCATATAAAAAAATTAACTCAAAATCAATGAAAGACTTGAATGTAAAAACTAAAACTATAATGGTATGCAGGTTCATCAAAAAGTTCAAAACATAGCTACTACATGATCTAGCAATTCTGGGTATTTATTTGAAGAAAACGAAAACACTAGTAAGAAGAGATATCTGCATCCCACGTCTATTGCAGCACTATTTACAATAGCTAAGATATGGAAACAACCAAAGCATCCACTCACAGATGAATGGATAAAGAAAATAGTTTGAAAGTGAATGTGAAGTCGCTCAGTGGTGTCCGACTCTTTGCGACCCATGGACTGTAGCCTACCAGGCTCCTCTGTCCATGGGATTTTCCAGGCAATAGTACTGGAGTGGATTGCCATTTCCTTCTCCAGGGGATCTTCCCAACTCAGGGATTGAACCCAGGTCTCCCGCATTGTAGACAGACGCTTTACCGTCTGAGCCACCAGGGAGGTCCCTTATACGTATATATATACATGAATATTATTCAGCCACAAAAAGAATGAAATCTTGCAATTCGCAACAATAATGATGGATTTTGAGGGCATTACACTAAGTGAAATAAGTCAGAGAAAGACAAATATCATGATTTCACTTATATGTGGAACAACAAAAAACTTATAAATAAAGAGAACAGGTATAGACTGGTGGTTGCCATGGGTTGTGGTAGGGGATGGGCGAAACTGGTGAAAAGAGTCAAGAGGCATATACTTTCAGTTATAAAATAAATAAGTTGTGGGCATGTCATGTACAGCATGGTGACTATAATTAACAGTACTCTCTGAACATTGCTAAGAGAGAAAATCCTAAAAGTCCTCATCACAAGAAAAATAAATTCTGCAACTATGTATGCTGATGGATGTTAACTAGATTACTGGGGTCATCGTTCTGTAATATACACAAGGATCAAATTATTATATTATACACCTGGAATTTTATATAGTATTTTGTATGTCAATCACACCTCAGTTTAAAAAAGAAGAAGGCAGGATGGCATCTTAGTCATCTTTGTGCTCCCCCCAGCCACTGCCTCCCATTGGCACTTAATTAAATAGTTGAGTCTGCCTTCCACAAATGTCTTCAACAATCTTAAAAAAATAGCACAGAAAGGAACATGAACATATGAGTCTCATAAGAACGTAGGTAAACAGACGTAAAGAACAATACTCAACCTCAACTGTTCACAAAGAAGTAAAAAGAAAATAATGAGGCACAACTTTATATCTCTGAGAACAACAAAAATTTTAAAAATAACAATCTCCAGTGCTAGGTCAAATTGACAGTGTCACATTTCTCTGAAGGTAGTGATACCTGGTATAATAGTTTGGTGAGTAATTTTGCACTGATATTGACAGCTATCTAAAATATTCAGTCACTTGGCCCCACAACTCAACTCCTAAGAATTACACTAAGTAAATAATTGAAAGGAAGCCTATGTTAAAAAAACAACTGCATTTTTTAAATAAGGAAAAATATATAAACATCCTAAATATATCTCTGTCCAGCTTGTGCTGGCTCATGATTTACATTTTGGTTTCCCCTAGAATTGGCAGGATTTTTTTTCTCTGAAAGTAAAAGTTACTCAGTTGTGTCTGACTCCTTGCCCACCAAACTCCTCCCTTCATGGAATTCTCCAGGCCGGAATACTGGAGTGGGTAGCCTTTCCCTTCTCCAGGGAATCTTCCCAACCCAGGGACTGAACCCAGGTCTCCCACATTGCCGGCGGATTCTTTACCAGCTGAGCCACCAGGGAAGCCCAAGAACACTGGAGTGGGTAGCTTTTTTTCTCTGATTTTTAAAATTTCAGCACATCAGTCAACGTGGGTCACAAAAGATCTATATTCTAAAATCAATTCAAAACCTTACTGGCCATGATTGAGAAAACTCCTCAACCTCTGGGCTTTATTTTTTCTTCACTTGTAAACCTAGTCATTTTAAAGGGCTGTTGAAGGGATCCTATTAATTAATTCAACAAAAATTCATTATATATCTAATGTATGCCAACTAGACACTGCAGATAAAGAAATTAAGCTCTTGTTCTAGAGTCTGGTTAGGGAAAGAGACAAACAAACAGTAGCAGGAGAAATTAGGTTCAATAAGAAGTGATAAATGCTGCAATATGGGAAGGCAGGGAGGATGCCGCCAATCCAGACGGCATGAAAAAGCAGGGCCAATCAAGAGAGATTTCCTAGGAGAAACTACAAGTAAGCTGAACCCTGAACTGGGCCAGAGACGGGAACCAGATGTCAAGGAAGGTGACATAAAGTCAAGGGTAGGGTGGAGAAGGTGAGGGGATAAAACCACGGGGACTTGAAAAATCAGGCCACCTTCTGAGAAGCAAGGTGGCTGAAGGTCCTGGTTGAGAGGTGAAGGGGGGCAAGGGCGCTGGAGAAGTGCTACGACATCTGGTAATCCCCTTCAAGCTTTAAGACAATCTCTGGTCTCTAAACTGACAGTAATAATACTAGTGCCTATCTTGAAAGGTACTAGGGAAGATTGGGTGACAGGAACTCAGGGACTTCGCTGGTGGTCCAGTGGTTAAGAGTCGTCTTGCAACGAGGGGGATGCTGGTTTGACCCGTGGTCTGGGAACTGAGATCCCAGGTGCCTTGGGACAACTGACCCCGTGCACCACAGCTACTGAGCCCACGAGCCCATGTTCTGCCTTAAGGGAAACCACCAGAGCGAGAATCCACAGCCAGAGAGCAGAACTTAGAGCTAAGAGCTGGGAAACGCCAGTGCGGGAGCTGCATGGCAAAGGCTGCCCTGGGCTGCCTGGCTCTGGGGCCTTGGAGTGTCTCTGCTAAGTCGCTCCAGTCGTGTCCGACTCTGTGCGACCCCAGAGACGGCAGCCCACCAGGCTCCCCCGTCCCTGGGATTCTCCAGGCAAGAACACCGGAGTGGGTTGCCATTGCCTTCTCCAATGCAGGAAAGTGAAAAGTGAAAGTGAAGTCCCTCAGTCGTGTCTGACTCTTGGCAACCCCATGGACTGCAGCCTACCAGGCTCCTCCATCCATGGGATTTTCCAGGCAAGAGTACTGGAGTGGGGTGCCATTGCCTTCTTCTGTTCAGCTGAAATCTACTGCAGGAAGCAGGCAAGGGAGGCTGTCTCTTTGCTTAGGAAAATTTATGGGGGGCAAACACAACCGCACTAATAGGGACCCTGCACAGCAAACACACAGCAGGGGACAGCACAGCTCCAAAGAGGAAGTGGCATTTGAGCTGACCTCGAAGAGATGATCAGAATTTAAAACACAGCTTTGTTTACTGTTTGCAAAAATAATACATGTTTATTTTTCTTAATTTGGAAAAATACATGGGAAATGGAAATCTCTGGAAACCCAAGTGCCTCTCAATAGGACACACTATTGTCAGCTCTTCATCCTATCTACCGCCAGTCTGTTTTTGGTGTTCTCTTTCACACCCAATGGCACACACACACAACACGCCTAACTTAAGGTAAGTGAGGGCCACATAGCACATCCTGGCTTGTACACTGTCTCTCTCAGTCACCCTTACAGGGACAGGTCAGATTTTGAGAGGGGGATGCAGAGGGAGGGGGTGCTCTGGGTGAAGTGGGGAAAACCCCCACACCGTAAGTGCTCTCTTAGGAAACTTGCCATCACACCAGACAGCAGTCTCACTCCCTCCTCTTTTATTAGATGTGTATAAGAGACAGGGGCAAGCAGAATGCGGAAAGGCATGGGGGAGGGAAAAGGCAAGTGGCCCATTGTCTGGAGCCAGAAAATTTCCCCGTACCAGGATTATACCTAGTGCTTCCCATTCGGGGGATGCATGTATGCTCAGTTGCGCAGTCCTGTCTGACTCTTTGCAACCCCATGGATTGTAGCCCACCAGGCTTCTCTGTCCATGGAATTTTCCAGGCAAGAATACTGGAGTGGGTTGCCATTTCCTGTTCCAGAGGATCTTCCTGAAACACAGGTCAAACCCTCATCTCCTGTGTCTCATGCTGTAGCAGGCAGATTCTTTATCACTGAGCCACTTGGGAAGCCCATACAGGGGTTACCTATCTCTATTGTATCAGGTTTTTTTCCCCCAACTAAACTTTGTTAAGGCCCCATTTCCAATACCAACCACTGGTAAGAGAATTGGCTTTGAGGGCAGGCAGACATGGGTTTGAGTTCCGACTTTGTCCTCAACTCTGGGAGAGCCTAAGCAGTCGCTTGACTCATCCAAGTTGGAGGGCCCTCCCCTAAAACCTGAAAACCACAACTGATGTCACAAAGATTGTTTGAGGACTAAATACCACAAACTAAGATTTAAAAAAAACTAGAAACATTTAAAAAGAGGACCGTAAAAGTACTGATAGCATTCTCCAGCTAAGTTCTTAAGCCAGGCACTGTACCCCGCTTATCATTTGCTGTCTTATTTTGGTCCTCCCAACAGTGTTAAGGAGTTGTTTTATATTCTTTTATATTCTAAGTAAGGAAACCGAGCTATGCATGAGGCTGAAACACTTTGGCCACCTGATGCGAAGAAATGACTCATTTGAAAAGACCCTGATGCTGGGAACGATTGAAGGTGGGAGGAGAAGGGGACGACAGAGGATGAGATGGTTGGATGGCATCACTGACTCGATGGACATGAGTTTGAGTAAACTCCAGGAGTTGGTGATGGACAGGGAGCCCTGGCATGCTGTAGTCCAGGGGGTCGCAAAGAATCCGACACGACTGAGCCACTGAACTGACTGAAACACTTGTAGGAAGCCATGCACCCCATGGATGGAGACTGGACTTCCCTCAGTGATGGGCATGAGGTGGCTACTGAAAGCATTTAGACAAGAATAGTCTACCTGGAGCCAACAGGGACCCTTGGCTCAGTCATCAAACAGAGGCCTCCAACCTCTGCAGGCGCTTTCCCTCCAGACCCCTGGGGACTTCATTCCCAGCATCTTTTCCTCAAAGACTGTGTGTGTCACACTCAGGCATCACCCTCTTATCTGATGGCTCTCAATCCTAATTCCCCAGAAGTGCTGGAGAATGCACTCATTCATCAAATATTTATTGAGTATGCTCCAGCCCCATGCCAGGGGCTAAAAGGAGAGAAAAAACAGACATGGTCTCTACTCTCTTGAGCTCAAACTGTCAGCCAATAAAATGTAAGTCTTGGGCAAGAGCTGAGAAGGCAGACCCAAGAAGCTATGGCAGCACCGAGTAGGCGTATAAGCCCAGGCTTGGGATCTGAAGCAGCAGCAGGAGCCAGCCAGGCGAAGAGGACAGGAGAGCACATTTTAGAAAAATGAACATAGCCATGGTTGATAGAGACTCTGGGAGTCAGCCTTGTCAAGTACCTCTTCATTTTAACAGGCAGAAATGCTTTGAACCAAATAAGATTCACGCACGTATAAGCCCAGGCTTGGGATCTGAAGCAGCAGCAGGAGCCAGCCAGGCGAAGAGGACAGGAGAGCACATTTTAGAAAAATGAACATAGCCATGGTTGATAGAGACTCTGGGAGTCAGCCTTGTCAAGTACCTCTTCATTTTAACAGGCAGAAATGCTTTGAACCAAATAAGATTCACGCTGTAAGGCAGGATTCCAGCCCGACAAGGTTCCTGGAGCCATTCATGGCCCACACTGAGCCATCTACTCTCCAGGCCCACATCGCTCGTCCTGTCAAAGCCGGAGAGCAACATTGGCCTAAAGCTCCTCCCACTGAGATGCTGCCCCTCCATGCTGGTCCCACTTTGCAGTTTTAATTCCTAATATCCCCGTCCAGGGAATCCTGGTCCATTTCCCAATGGTGAGCATCTCTGCTTCCCTTTCTGGATCTATGTCCTAATATTAACGTGGCAGTCAAATTCCTAGGCTCAGATCCTGGCTCTGTCATTTGCTGGCTGTGTGACCTCAAACAAACTTTTGGTGCCTTAATTTCCTTATTTGTAAAATAGGGGTAATAACATAGCACCCTGGCTGGTCCCTAGTGAAGCCATGTCCCTATGTCCCTTGTCACAGGATGCGATCTCTACATGCTGGCCAGTGCATCTGCCTTGGGGGTTTGTAAGCTCTGCGGGCACAGACCACAATCACCATGGTATTTCCAATACCCACACACGGAAGGTATTTGTGGAATGGATAAATGGCTAAGATAACACCACAATCAAAGGCTGAGTCTGGCCATCTGATTGCAGTAAGCATATAAAGTAACGGTACTGCTTCCCTGGTGGCCCAGATGGTAAAGAGCCTGTGTGCAGTGTGGGAGACGTGGGTTCAATCCTTGGGTCATGAAGATCCCCTTGAGAAACAAATGGCTGTCCAATATTCTTTACTGAAGAATTCCGTGGGCAGGGGAGCCGGCGGGCTACAGTCCACGGAGTCGCAGAGTTGGACACAACTGAGAAAACAACACTTTCACTTTCGTCAGGGAATGTTCACTGGGGTCTTATAACATGCCTGGCAGTGGGCAGAGCTCTTCACATTACTGCATTTAATTTCCATAGCTTCCTGAAACAGTGAATAATTTAATGAGTATGAAACATCAAATACTTGATACATTCTTAGTTCTTAGTTAATGTTAGGTTTAATTATGACTATTATCCCCTTTTACAGAAGAAGAAACTGAGGCTCAGAGAGATGAAGTGATTTACCTTAAGTCATACAGTTTAGCAGTGGAGCCAGGAGAGGGATCCAGGCTAAAGGAAACCCCAACCTCCCTGAACCCCAACACTTATGAGCCTCATTCTCCCTTCAAACCTGTAGAACTGAACTAAAGACTTTTAGGGAACATATTACCTACCTAATCATTTGTCTTCTGCCTCTATGCTGGCTGAATTCACAATATTTGGGAACTCTATTTTAGAATATTTCTTGCCTAGAGCTGGTGTGGCAGCGTTTAATATGGATGGAGAACGTTTCTAAATTAATTACTTCTTTTCAAATCCCAGGAAAGGTTCAAATTTATGTAAGCCTCAAGTTTCACTTCAAAGTTCTAATTCTATTTCCTTTCATTATACTAATCAGGCTGCACCTGGCCAGACCTCACCTGTTGGGAACAAATGAGGCTGCCAAACATTTCGTTCCCCCTTATCTACTTCCCTTCCAGTCCCTGCAAAGAGCACCAGCTGATGATCAGGGTGCCTGGACCAGGCCTTTGGCAATGGGCATCAGCCCCTGGCAGCAAACCCTTCTCCCCGTGGGAATGGGGCTAAGTCCCAAACAAGACTGTGATGTTGGCAGCACCGCTCAGAGGGGGCCCCACACCTGCTTCCTTTCACCTCCTCTGGGTAAATTCCTTCATAATCTTGGAGCAGGAAAGAGCCTTTCTAATGTTGATACAAAGCCCAAAGCCATATGAGGAAATTTTGAGAAATTTTACCACATGAGAAAAATCTAAAGTCTGTAAGTGGGGAAAACCCCCACACCGTAAGTGCTCTCTTAGGAAACTTGCCATCACACCAGACAGCAGTCTCACTCCCTCCTCTTTTATTACAAAGAGCTCCACCAAAACGAAAGGAGGGCGTCCCTGGTGGCTCGGTGGTGAAGAGCCTGCCCGCCAGTGCAGGAGACCCAGGCTCGATCCCTGACGGGGGAACATCCCACGTGCCACGGAACAGCTAGCCCCGTGGGCCACAGTTCTCGAGCCTGTCTTGCAGAGCCTGGGAGCCGCAGCTGATGAAGTCTGCGAGTTCTAGAGCCTGTGCGCTGCAACAAGGGGCGCCGCCACGGCGAGAAGCCTGAAACTAGAGAGGGGCCCCTGCTCACCACGGCTAGAGAAGAAGCCCTCGCGGAAACGAAGGCCCAGCGCAGCCAAAAGTACATCAGTAAACATCTAAAGAAGAAAAAGCCCAAGATACATGGGTGGTGGGAAATGCAAATGTTCCTGAAATGTGGAAAGATCGTCGATTTCAATGAAAATGAACAGCACACTAAAATGCCATGTCTCACTTATCAAACTGGCAAAAATCCAAACCACAGCCACAAAACGCTGCTGTGAAGCTGTGGGAAACAGATGACTCCTATCTTGCAGGAAGAATGCGAAATGATGACCTCCCCCAATGTGGAAAGACATTTAACAGAATCACTGAAATCCTACATGTCCTGTATCCCGCAGGCCCACATCTGTGAACAGATACTGCCACTACTCCTGGACACATGGAAATGACCAGACACAAGGTTATTCACTGCAACTGGCTATAACAGCAAATGTGTTGGAAACAGCCCAGTGCTCATCTGGTTAGCTAAATGACATCACAGTGGAATACTACACAGCTGTGAAAAAGAAGACTAAAAACAAGAAAAGAATGAGAATGCTCTCTCCTTTCTTACACTCTAGGATTTATTTTAAAAAGCTAGTCACAGCGAAGTGTATATAAGGTGCTATTTTTTGTGTGTAAGAAAGTGGCAATAAAAGAGAAAATGGCAAAAAAGAACATATATATGAATGTTTGCATAAAGAAATCAAATGCTGGAAGAATATACAATAAACTTTGGAAATGCTTGAAGAATACATAAACAAATATGCTTCCTATTAGGAAGCTTAGAAGGGAAGACCAGGGAGGGACCTAAAGATCCTGTTGGGGAGGGACTATCAGAAGGAAGAACCTCTTCAAATGGTTAAAATGGTCCTAGAGTGCCAAAAGCTGAAAGTAAATTACAGATATGGATCATAATCTAGCATGGCTCTATTTTGCTTTGTTAAAAACCATTACTTAATAAGCCCTCACCCAACTCCAGTACTCTTGCCTGCAAAATCCCATGGATGGAGGAGCCTGGTGGGTTGCAGTCCATGGGGTCACTAAAAGTTGGACATGACTGAGCAACTTTTTCACTTTCACTTTCATGCATTGGAGGAGGAAATGGCAACCCACTCCAGTGTTCTTGCCCAGAGAATCCCAGGGACGGGGGAGCCTGGTGGGCTGCTGTCTCTGGGGTCGCACAGAGTCGGACACGACTGAAGCGACTTAGCATCAGTAGCAGCAATAAGCACTCAGTAAGCACCTATGATGCCCCAGGCCTTCTATATTAAGTGAGGCCCAGTCCATCAGACACGCTCCTTTCCCCTAAGGGATTGACCGCTGGGGAGGGAGTAAGTGGAGGTGCAGAAGGGCTTGGCAGTGGGCTTCATGCACAAAGGAGGAACTACCTAATTCTCCACAAGGAGAGAACAGATAGACACTCAGGGGACAGAAACAGCATTCTGTAGGGACACTTGCCTGGCAGTCCAGTGGTTAAGACTCCAAGCTTCCAATGCAAGTTTCGATCCCTGGTTGGGGAACTAAGATTCCACATGTCGTGTGGCATGTTCAAGAAAATATTAACAAAAAAACAAAAAACAGGGCAGCCCATGATGGGTCTGGAGACCGAGGGAGGGCAAGAGTTGGAGGTTGTCTTAAATCATAACCTAAGCACTGGGCCCCCCAAGCCCGCCTGCAGGGCTGCACCTAGGTGCCCAGCCGGGACTAACACTGCAGGGTTCATCCCGCATGGGCAATCCAGTTTTGGAAAGCCATCCTAGATGGACTCTCTGTGGCACGCCTCCCACTCCAGACCTCTGGCTCTAAGCCCCTGTCCTTGCTCTAGAAGCTGTCCCAGAGCCTTTCTGCTGTTGGTGGGGCTGGGGGCTTTTGCCTACAACCCCATGGGAATGTGGACCAGTTTAACCACATTTCTCTGGAACCCTCTCTTATGGAGTTAGAAAATACCAAACTGGATGATAACCAGACATGCCGAGTGGAGGGAGAGAAAAGTAAATTACACCTCTCTAGCCCTGGAATTCGATGGGATTTTAATGTTAATGATGAGTCGCATTAAGTGGTGATCCATTGTGACCCCAGTTCTATGCCACTGTGCTGTTGAATTCCAACTCTTCCTGTCCCTGTGCTATAAATATCCCCCTTCACCACTGGTCTGTCAGTAACGCCAGGATAATGAGCTGGTGAAGGGTTAGGAAGGGTAACAGCAGCGGATGTTGCACGGGGCAGGTGGGAGGGAGCTGCCGAAGGGTCTGACAGTTGTTAGGAGTTGTCAAAGAGCAGCGGGAACAGGACTACGTATGGACTGTCACTCATACATACACTCACACACTCACACGCTCATACACACACACACTTTCACACATGCACACTCACACACATTCACACAGTCTGATAACTCTTGGAGATACGGGGAAAACTCTAGACATCTGCCCAGGATCTAAGATAGAGGCTGAAGTCATTTGATTTAGCTATTAAGGAAACGGTGACCTGAAGCCTAGAAGACTTGGGCCCATCAGGGTTACAGGACTGTGCAGTCATTTGTTCGGTTTCCCACGCAGGGAAACAGGAATCCCAAGGAATCTCACTTGGCTCCTGCTCTTCGGACCCATCCCATCACCCCAGTCTGTCCAGTTCCCTCCGTCCCACTGATATCACCCTGGGCTTCAGCCTTGTCCCCTTACCCGGACCAGGTGGGAGCCTCTGCAGTGTCTTCCTGGCTCCAGTTCACCTGCAGAGAACCAGACTCGCCTTCTGAAAACAGGTCTGCCCTCCTCCACTCAGCCCCTGCAGTGGCCACAGCCATGCAGCTCCAAACCCCTCGTCAGAATCCAAGTCCCTCACCAACTCGGTCCAAACTCTCCTCCCCGGTCCTGGTTCCCGTGACCCTTCCACCTCTCTGCTCAAGACAGTGTGGAAAACTCTTCAAGTTCAAAACCTGCCTTGTGGGTTTTTGCCTCCCAGTCCTTTACTTAAAGGAACCACGTGGATCCTAGGAGACCCAACGCAAACGCCGCCTCCTTCAAGATGCCTTCCCTAGTCATTTTCCAACTGTGTGACTGATCCCAAACTTTAGCATGCATTCTAATCACCTGGGGGTTTGTTAAAATGCAGAGTGTGTCTCAGTCAGTCCGGATGGGCCTGAGATTCTGCATTTCTAACAAGCTTCCAGTGAGGTCATACTAGAATCCAGGGACATACCTGGTATGACAAGGTAGAACAAATTCAAGTGGAATTTATCACATACAACCTTGCCTTACTAATATGCAAACATTCGTCTTAGCTTCCCTTCTGGAATGAAAATTCTTTGAGAGCAGGGGCCTACAGAAGAGAAAGGTTTTTTGTTTTTTTTTTTTAAGAGGTAAGAAATGTTTTAAATATTTATTTATTTATTTGGCTGTACCAGATCTTAGTTGCAGCAGGCAGGATCTAGTTCCCAGGCCAGGGATTGCACCTGGGGTAGAACATCACAGTCAAACTGCTGCAAACTAAAGACAAAGAAAAATGTCTTTTTGTCTCAGACAAAAAGACACACTTCATTCAAACAAGTAAAAGTAAGTCTGATGACTAACTTTTAGAAACCAGAGAACCAAGCAATGAAAACTTTAAAGGGTTGAAAGGGAAATAAAAATCTTACCAAACTAGCAAAATATCTTTCAAAAATAAAGGTAAAATAACAAGGTTTTCATGATCTACACTACTCTATACAGCCCTACCAAAAATAGTAAAGGAGTTTCTTTGGGTTAAAGAAGCAATGATCCCCGAGCTTCCCTGGTGTCCAGTGGTGACTCAGTGCTCGCGATGCACAGGTCATGGGTTCGATCCCTGGTCAGGGAACTAGGATCCTGCCAAGATTCCACACGCCACACATTGCAGCCTAAATAAATAAATAAAGTCATGAAGGAGACGAACAAAGTTATCCAAGGTGGAAACATGGATTTGCTGACAAGGATGAAGAGCCCTGGAAAGGGTCAGTGTGCGAATAAATATCAGTAAATAGTGACTAATATGTAAGACAATGATAAAGGCTTCTAACATATGTAAAATACACTGACGCAATGGCACAGATGATGGAAAAGTGTTAAATTAGGTCAGGCTGTGAGAGTGTTCATGCCCTGTATTTGAAGTGGGGGAAGGATTCATGTGAGGCAGACATGAAAGGAAGGGTGCAGAATGTAATCCCTGAGTGAAACACTCTAAAAGAACATCTAATTGGAGAGTTAGCAGAGAAAAACACTTTAAAATATTTAACTGTGTTAATCCCTCCCCCCAAAAAAGGAACAAGGGAGGAATAAAGAAATAAAGTCAGATAGGAGAAATAAAAACTAGATAGCAAGTTTGCTGATTTAAGCTTAACAATGTAAGTAACTATATTACATTTAAATGATCTGAATATTCCAGTTAAAGATAATCTGTTTTTTTTTTATTTTATTTTTTTACTTTACAATACTGTATTGGTTTTCCCATACATTGACATGAATCCACCACAGGTGTATATGAGTTCCCAGCACTGAACCCCCTTCCCACCACCCTCCCCATATCATCTCTCTGGGTCATCCCAGTGCACCAGCCCCAAGCATTCTGTATCCTGTATCAAACCTAGACTAGTGATTCATTTCTTATATGATAGTGTACATGTTTCAATGCCATTCTCCCAAATCATCCCACCCTCTCCCTCTCCCACAGAGTCCAAAAGTCTGTTCTTTGCATCTGTGTCTCTTTTGCTGTCTCGCATATAGGGTTATCATTACCATTTTCTAAATTCCATATATATGTGTTAGTATACTATTTTTTAAAAGCGATATAAAAAATTCTAATATTGAATTCAGAAAGGTTGAAAATAAAAAGACAAAGATATACCACAACAATCCCAGTAAAAAAAAAGAAGGCAGGTATAGTTACAGTGACATCAGATAAAATAGACACAAAGGCAGTAAGTGTCACTAGACATAAGGAGACGCTGCTGCTTAGTTGCTAAGTCACATGTGACTCTTTCTCAACCCCATGGACTGTCGCCTACCAGGCTCCTCTGTCCATGGGAGTCTCCAGGCAAGAATATTTCAGTGAATTGCAGTTTCCTTCTCCAGGGGATTTCTCTGACCAGGAACTGAACCCAAGTCTCCTGTGTCTCCTGCATTGGCAGGATTCTTTACCATTGAGCCACCTGGGAAACTCAATATAAGGAGGGACATCATTTCAACAAGAGGAGTCAACAATCCTAAATTTCTAAGAAATGAATGCTTTAAAACATGTAAAGCAGGAATTAACAAAACTGAAAAGATAGGTAATCACACTGTAATACCTCTCTCAGTGCCTTAGAGACAACATCAAAATCCATAGGGATATGGAACATCTGAAAAACATGATTAACCAACCTGATCTAATTGATACCTATAGGATATTCCATCCAAATATGGCAGAATACTCATTCCTTACAAGCATACGTGAGCATTTGCCAAATCGAACATATGTTTGGACAAAAATCAAGTCTTAACTGATTTTAAACATTGAAGTCATACAGAATATGTTCTGTGACCATGGTGGAATTATAACAGCAATCATATAAAGTTGCCTAGTAGAAAGGCAACTAGGAAATCCCCAAGCTTTTAGAAATTAAGCAATAGATTTCTAAATAAATCATGGGTAAAAGAACACATCACAATAGGAATTAAAAAATAAGTTTGACTGTATAATAATGCACATATGACACCAGAAAAATTATGTGATGCAGTTAAGTAATACTTAGAGGAATTTTTATAACTTTAAATGCCTACCTTAGAAAAAATTGAAAATCAGTGATCTTAGTGTCTGTCTCACAATAGAAAAAGGCAAAAAACTGAGCTCAAAGAAAGTGCAAGGGAGGAAAAAAGAGATGAGAGCAGAAGTACATGAAATTTTAAAAAGACGTAAACTGAGAAAAGAAAAAAGTTTCCAAAAATTAACTCAAAATGAATCAAAAACCTATACATAAGAGCTAAAACTATAAGACTTTCAGAAAAACAAAGGAAAACCTTCATGACATTGGATTTGGCAGTGATTTCTTGAATATGGACACCAAAGCACAGGTAAAAGAAAAACTAGATGTCCAGCTGGGAGGGGACATGGGTAAACCCATGGCTGATTCATACTGATGTTTGATAGAAACCAATGCAATACTGTAAAGCAATTATCCTTCAGTTAAAAATAGATAAATTTAAGAAAAAGAAAAAATAGATAAATTAGACTACATTAAAATTGAAAACTGCATCAAAGAGCACAATCAACAGAATAAAATGCAACCCACAGATAGGAGAAAAATATTTGCAACACATATATCTGATAGGTGGTTAATATACAAAATATGTAAAGAACTAGCAGTTGGGAGACTTAAATAGACATTTCTACAGAGAATAAAACAAATAATCAATAAGCACATGAAAGAAATGTTCAATATCACTCACCATCGGGGAAGTTCCTACAATTCAACAACCACAGAAATAAACTATCTGATTTTTTAAAAAGGATCAAAAGGACTTCCTTGGTGATTCAGTGGTTAAGAATCCGCCTGCCAACCCAGGGTACACAGGTTTGAGCCTTGGTTCAGGAAGATTCCATATGCCCCGGGGGAACTAAGTCCATGGGTCACAGCTACTGAAGCGCATGTGCACCCTGGAGTCCATACGCTCTTCAACAAGAGAAGCCACCCCAGCGAGAAGCCTGTGCACCACAACTAGAGAATAGCCCCCGCTTGCCACGACTAGAGAAAGCCTGCCTGCAGCAGCAAAGACCCAGTACAGCCAGAAGTAAATAAATAAACTTTTCAAAGTTCACAAGCTTTATGTTTCAAAACTGGCTGAAAGACTTGAACAGGCATTACTCCAAAATATACATAGCACAAATGGTCAGTTAGTACACGCAAAGATGCTCAACATCACCAATCATTAGGAAACTACCAATCAAAACCACAAAGAGGTATTACCTTATACATTAGAATGACTATTACCAAAAAAAAACAAAAAACAGAAAATAACAAGTATTAGCAAGAATGTTGAGAAACTGGAACTCTAGCACATTGCTGGTGAGAATGTGCAGCCACCATGGAAATACAGCAGTGCCTCAAAATAGTAAATATGGAATTACCATAAGATCCAGCAATTTCACTTCTGGTTATATACCCAAAAGGAATGAAAGGAGAACTCAGCCAGTTATTTGTTCACCTGTATGTATAGCAGCATTATTCACACTAGCCAAAAAATAGAAATAGCCCAAATGTCCATCAGTGGATGAATGGATAAACAAAATGTGGTGTCTATACATACAGTGGAGTGTCATTCAGCCTTAAAAAGGAAGGAAATTGTGATACATGCTACAACATGGATGAATAGTATGCCAAGTGAAATAAGTCAGTCACAAAGGGACAAATACTATGTGATTCCACTTATATGAGATTCTTACAGTTAGTCAAATTCATAAGGAATAGCAGAAAGTAGCGGAGAAGGCGATGGCACCCCACTCCAGTACTCTTGCCTGGAAAATCCCAAGAACAGAGGAGCTTGGTAGGCTGCGGTCCATGGGGTTGCAAAGAGTCAGACATGACTAAGCGACTTCCCTTTCACTTTTCACTTTCATGCATTGGAGAAGGCAATGGCAACCCAGTGTTGTTGCCTGGAGAATCCCAGGGACGGGAGAGCCTGGTGGGCTGCCGTCTATGGGGTCACACAGAGTCGGACACGACTGAAGTGACTTAGCAGCAGCAGCAGCAGCAGCAGAAAGTAGACTGATAATTGCTAGGGACTAGCGGGAAAGGAGGATGGAGAGCTATTGTTTAATGGGTACAGAATTTTAGTTTGGGGAGATGAAAACAGTTCTGGAGATGGATAGTGGTGATGGTTGCACAGTGAGGTGAAAGTACTTAAGGCCACTGAATTATATACTTAACATGGTTAAAATGATAAATTTTACATCAGGCATATTCTACCACATTAAAATAAACATTGAAAAAGAATGTTCAGAGATGCTTAAACAGTCGAAAACTTGAAGCAGTTTAAATATCCGTCAACATTTGAATCGATACATACCCTGTGATAGAAGCATGCAGTGGAGTACTATGCAGCAATGAAAAAGGAAACCTACTGTGACATACAACAGTATGGCTAAATCTTCCCTGAAGAGCCCCTGAATCTTTGAGAAAACTGAACCAAGGAGATGCACTTTACCAACTAAGAAAGACATTCTCTCCCTTTTGGAGAAGACTTTATAATAAGCTGCCCCCTTTTTATAGTGCTTCAGGGACAAATACAAGTCCCAAGTAGTCTTCTGCTCCTAATATAAGGTAGCCAGGATGTCTAGCCTGATGTAACACAGGGAAAGGAACAAACACAGCAATTTATCTTTCCATCAATTCCAATTCAAGATGCAGGAGAAATCGTTACTTTCCAACACCAAAGACATTTGTGACTTTAAAACAACAGTCCCATGACACACTCCTTTAAATCCATATCTACAGAGAATGGCCTTTCCCATTCAAAGACCACATTTTCCCACTGGAGCATCACTGAGATGGAGTCTTTAGGGACTCAGACAATGAGAATGTATAAACAGCAAGTTTTTGCTGTGGCCTCAGTTTCCACATCCATCTGAATGCATTGAACTCCCTCCTGGAGGATATTATAAGGACGGTGTGGAGCCATTATTTCATAAATGGCTGGAGATCCTCTTGTTTCGGGTAATATGCCCTAGTCTAGCATTCCAGAAGCACCATTCCTCGTCAGAACACAGCCCATAGCCAGGACATCATGGAAGATTGAGTTTTAAGCACTTACTTTCATCATTAGAAACATTCCCCAGAGATGTGTGGTTGGAATAACGCTTGTTTTCACTTTCGTTGAGACATCTTTCAATCCAGCTCTCTAAAAATGAAAAATAAAGAAAATCACACTGTTGGTGTTTGCATAGACAGGAACATTATCAATGCACTAGATTTAAATGCCCATCAACCTTCATCTGAGATCTGCCCAGACTGGAGTTGGATTTAACATGAAGCCCAGTATGCACCATTGCTGATGAGACTTTGCTGAGTAGCTTGGAGGCAAAACAGTAATTCGAAGCCCCACTTGAGTATTTCTTGACCAAATTCAACTAATTTTGGAGTATTAGTACCAACTGAGTATCCACAGAGAATTATCTTTCTTCAAAAAGAAGATATTAATATATTCCTGAGAACTATTTTGTAAAACAAAATTTGGTCAACTGAATCACTGATGGTTTGGAGACTTGTGAATTAGCAGCAGAACCCTTAGTTCAAAAGAAAACAAAAAGAAAAGTAGATACAACCCTGAGGGTTCTGGCTGAAGAGGAGGACAGGGAAACTTGCAGCTTCCTCCATCCCTATACTGCCAGTGACCCCTGAAGGGGCTCTGCCAAGCCCAGACTGAAAGTCACCACAGGAGNAAACAAAAAGAAAAGTAGATACAACCCTGAGGGTTCTGGCTGAAGAGGAGGACAGGGAAACTTGCAGCTTCCTCCATCCCTATACTGCCAGTGACCCCTGAAGGGGCTCTGCCAAGCCCAGACTGAAAGTCACCACAGGAGGAGGCTTCAGAAGGTCTGGAATAGCCACCTACTGTTTTATCTATTTAAACGCATTTAGCTGGCTCTGCTGGGCCTTAGCTGTGGCGCACAGGATCTCCAGTCTTCGTTGCGGCATGTGAACGCTTAGGTGTGTCGCGTGGGATCTAGTTCCCTGACCAGGGATGGAACCCGGCTCCCCTGCATTGGGAGACGGCATCTTAGCCACTGGACCACCAGGGAAGTCCCTCCATTAGTTTTAAAACCCAAAGACCATAGGATTTTTTTTTTTTAATCCAATTCCAGACAATACAAATGTACTTTCCAAGAAGTAGCATAATGCTTTTTCTGTGATCTAGAGCATCCACTACTCCTTCGTTCATTCATTCAACAGCATCAGCTAAGGACATCAGCTCTGCTACAATGTTTGTTTTGAAACCACAAATGTGTTCAATGCAAGTGATACCTTAGGGAACCATTTGTGCCTAGCACAAATTTTCCATTTGCTTATGCTTGATTTCCTTCTTAGAAAACATTAAGTGAATGCAGAAACTGCACATAGCTGAACTGAGCCCTGTAGCAATATGCAAAACACACACGTGCTCACACCTCAAACATCTACCAGCTACTTGAGTTCATGGCATGGTTTGTGAGCCACAGACAGACCACGTTCCACCGTTTCACACTAACACACAAGCTGTGGCCCTGCCAAAGTCCACTTCCAAAAGCAAATTTCAAGTCTTTTTCAAGGTCAAGTGCCATACTTTTTGTATTTATATGCCTCTTAACCATTTAACATGTGTATACTGTGCTATCCTTTTTATTAGGGCCCTATCTTTTTCCCATGCGTCACTGACCAAGTTTTAAGCATTGTGCCCCTAGCTTATTATTCCAGCGAGTGCTGCGCTTTTTGTTGTGCAGTTTTGTAGAATGGGATAACTTGGGGGGGATACATATCAGTATTAGAGCAGAACTGATTACACCTATGAATGTGTGCTTTTGAACAGTGCTGTCGCCTGCTGCTTTCTTTATAATATGGGAGCTGGCATTTACTGAACCCCTATTTTAATGTTAACATATTTCATTGAATCTGACCACAACTCTCTGAAGTAAAGATTTTCATCTCCAGTTTCCCTAGAGAGCAACTGAAGCCTAATCGAGTAATGTGACGCCTCATAATTCAAAGAGCCAAGGAAAAGTTCATTACTTAGTAACATATTGTTAAAGGAAAACACGCTAACACTGGCTCCTGAGCGATGTAGTGAGGAGAAAGCAAGTGCCAACAGCAGAGTGAAATGTTGGGGTTTTGGTGTGTATTGAATGTTTCAACAAACTGCTTTTCTAAAAGCTGCTTCCCCAATTGTAAACAAGTAGCAGAGAAATATCCAAGGAGTGGAACAGGCACCAGCTTGTTAAGAGGATATGGAAATCTGGTATTTCTAAGGAAACAAGGAGCAGCCGAGAGATTCAAAGCATTAAAACGCTACCCACTACCCCCTTCCAGAGAGCAAATGCACAATGTAGAAACAAACAGCTTCCAATGGTTTCAAAGCTGTGATGACACAGGGTGGGTGTTTGTCATCACATCTTATGCAAAACCACATCTGGATACAAATCTCCAGAATTCTTTTCAGAATTCTCCAGAATGTCTCTACTCAGATCTTCTAACCCTTTCAAGTCCTGGCACATTTTCCCTGGCAACAGCTGTGGCTGATGTCAGATGGCTTCTCATGAAATTTGCAGTCCCTCCCTCCACCTAACCATACCACCAAAATCAATTTTTATTGTTCCAGGCTAGCCCTTGGTCTCCCTAGCTAGGTATGCACACCTACTCACTCTCATGTGCGTGTAGGCACACACATTCACAAATACACCGCCACTCTTCTTCATCAGTAAAAGGGAACACTCTCACCCATTTGCCTGTGCCAGAATCAAGTTCGTTACCATCACTGTTATTCCGTAAAGGGGCCTATTCTTGCGGGTGATAATCCCCAGCAACTGGAAGGGGGAACCCTCTCTGAAGAGCTCACTGCAACATTTTGGAAAGGAGCTGGCTCTGGTCACCAGCTGGGTCAAGAGATGCAACAACCGTCCACAAGAGTTCAAGTCAAGTAAGAGCTGTCCTGAGGGCAGTCCCTCTCCCCCACACTGCCCAACCCCAACCCTGGAGAGAGATGAAAGCAAGGTTACAGGAGGGAGAGAGGGGAGAGAGAAGAAATCTCACCAAGTAGTCCTTTCCCCCATCCATTTCCCCCACTCAGACCTCTCTGACCCAAGACTTAAGCTTATGTCCACTCCGCTGCCCAGCTCTGCTCCCTGGAGCAGTGCAGAGTAGGTCTGGTCTCTGAGGCACATGTCAGATATAGGAGGAAGCCACACATCTTCATTTTTTTCTAGTCAAAATGGACCCCACTTGTTTCAGCACTTTCTTGGGAGAAGTTGTTCCTCCACTTGTTAGCCATCCAGTTCTCCTGCTTCTGGCATCTTCTGTTTAATCAACAGCTGTTTGAACACGTGGGGCTCAGTGAGCTCTGAGGGTTCAGATGGGGTCTAAGCTGTGCCAGGTCTGGCAGAAACATCATCTCTGTTGTTCTAGACATGGGGGCTTCCAGAGTGTTCAAAGGTCTTGCATTCCAGACAGTATGAACGCAACATCCTGAAAACTCTATAGAGGCCACAGGCCTTGGCATCACAGGTGCTTTTTGAGGTTTGTCTTCTTCCCTCGGGGGACCCTTAATAGTGCCATCTGCAACTCGTGTCCCATAAGTCAGGTTGCTCCATAGGACTGAAAGGCCTCTCTCTATTCAGGTCACCTGAAGTAAACATTACATACTCTAAAACTATTAATAATGGGTTATAGTCTTACAAAGATCAAGAATTAATCAACCAGAATGACAGGCATATTGAAAGTTTAATGAAACACTGCATTCATCTGTCTTATTCATTTGTAGATTGTGTGTGTGTCTGTGCTCAGTCATGTCCAACTCTTTGTGACTCCCGTGGACTGTAGCCTGCCAGGCTCCTTGGGATTTTCCAGGTAAGAATTCTGGAGTGGGTTGCCATTCCTTCCTCCAGGGGATCTTCCCAATCCAGGGGTCAAATCCTCCTCTCCTATGTTTCCAGCATTGGCAAATGGATTCTTTACCACCGAGCCAGCTGGGAAGCCCTCATCTGTAGATTAAGGGGCTTAACAAAGGCCACCATATTCTGAGCTCTTATGGGTCAAGCATTATATAAATGCATTTGGTATACCATCATACATAATCCTCGTAACAGCCCTACAAGATAGGTTCTATCAATATGCCCATTTCAGAGATCAGGAAACTAAGGCTCAGAAAGATTAGATGACTTGTCCAAAGTCATTCAGCTAGTAAGAGGAGGACCAGCATTCACACTCAGGTCATAACCACAGTGCTGTCTCTCCAAGTGTGCTCTGAGCTCTCCTTATCCCATATCCCATAGGGTCTCCAGAACACATTGCCAGTATTGCAACAATGATCACAGTCTGCCTTGTATTACAACTTGTGCTAAAGCTCAACTTACATATTACAATTTTTGCTAAGTTCATTTACATGTTCCTTTGTAAGCCTTTGTTTTACATAACAGGCTTCTCAGTTCAAAACTTAAACATCTTAAGAATGCAGTCCATTTTATTTATTTCTCTTGATTCTCATGCCTGGTATAAAGTTTTTCCTATAGACTGACTTCAACGAACATTATGTTATTGACATGAATGATATCAAAAAAATGCACAGTGTATAAGGATATATATCTACATGTCTATAGAATTTCCTAATCGCTTACTTTTCTACCACATACAGCATAAAAAGGACAACACATCAAAGGCAATTTTCCAAATAAAGAAAAATTCAACAAAAATGTATTTTGTCCCACATAGATCAAGAAGCTGCAGCCAAGTGGGTCTGATATAAACATGAATAAGACTGGTTTCTGCCCTCTAGTTGCCATCAAAAAAACAAGGCAGATGGTCCTCCATCAGCTCATGATTGCCGGGACCCTGTCATCAAACTTTATGCCTGTCATTCAGGAGCTGGCACTCTGCCTGGGTGCACAGATATAGTGCAATAAATATGTTGTTGAATGCATTACTTTTTTTGAAAAACAACAGTAAGTTCCTACTATGTGCCAGATACTATGTGAGTTTCTACACGTGTGGAAAAGTCATAAATTAAAACTCAGGACAATATGATGTGATATGCCTTAATATCTATATTTATTGTTATGAAAAACAAAAGTTCTCATACTGTGATCAGCACAGCAGTATTGGCGCTGTGCTCTGGGACACTGGAGAAGCAGAGCTCAATTCACACTTGGATAACCTCCTGTTCCCACCTGCCTCATACTTGATCTGTAAACACCATCTGACCTTTTAGGAAGGATGAGCCTTGCTCTAAGTGTCCAACAGGATTTATAGATGACTGTGAGCATAGGCTCCTGGGCTGCAAAGCATCCTTTCACCTGACTCATCTGGGATCACAGGTAGGAAGGAGGATGCCTTGTAGATTTTTCATCTTACAGGGAGTTTAACCCACATTTCTTAGAGGCCAATCTTCATGCCTCCCCACTTCAGATCAGAGATTTGGAAACCACAATTAGAAGTGACTTTCTCAAGTTCCTAAAATGAGGTGAGCAGAGCCTTAAATAGTCATTGGGTTTCCCAGGAGGAAATCTTGCTTCCCTTTGCAGCAGCAGCAAATAACAACTAGGAAGTAGCTGCACCGGGGGCACAGCACATCCAGGCCAGTCCAAGACTCAGAGCAATGCTTTATGAACATTGGCCAGGCAGGAGGAGCTGACCACGTTGGTTGTCAAAAGGCACAAAATCCTTGAAGTTTACAAGGCACCCTGACACGGAGAACCTGATCTGAGCTTCACAGTCAACCTCATGGGATAGAAATGTACACCACGTTACAGATAAAGAATAGCTTCCTCAGTGGCTCAGCGGTAAAGAATTTGCCTGCAATACAGTAGCTGAAGGTTACGTGAGTTCAATTCCTGGGTTGGGAAGATCTCCTGGAGGAAGGCAGAGCAATCCACTCCAGCATTCTTGCCTGGAGAAGCTCATGGACAGAGGAGCCTGACAGGCTACAGTCTATAGGGCCACAAAGAGTCAGACACAACTGAAGCAACTGAGTGCGTAGGCACAGATAAGGAAACTGCACATAACCATGGCTTGTTGGCAGTGGTGTGGCTGAGGTCACACAGTTCAAAGGTGTTAAAGTCAGAATTCAAACCCAGATCTTCAGGCTCTAAGGCTTATACTTATTCTTCCCACTGCATCCTCCAGGGGATAGATGGGCCCCAGGCTGAATAGTTTCTCCCCTGTGGACAGAAACTCCATAACAGCAGGATCATGGAGGAGGCTGGACCCTGTCCAGATAAAAGATAAAAGACCACACATTCCTCATTCTTGAAGTCAAGGAGACCTCCCTGATGACACATGCACAGAAAGGCTCCTTGGAGGTCAAAAAGGAAGAGGCACAACCCATGGTAAGGGATGTCAACCTACCATAGGTCTCTTCCCTAGAATCCATCTTGGCCAAGAGATGTGCACACACAGGGGAGGACCCTAAGATACACCCAATACAGACTCAGAACCAGGCAAAGCAAGATGATTGGCCAGAGGAAACCCAGAAGAAATGCCCCATAAAAGTAATTCAAACTACCATTCTGTCTCCCGCAGCCCACCTGCGTGTCTGTCTGCATGTACCCTTTTTCCTCCTAATAAACACATTACTTGTTTCACTCCTGTCTCTATGTGCAAATTCATTTCCACACAGCTGGCAGGCCAGAGCCTTGTCACTGGCCCCTGGCCCTGGCGGTCTAGTGGCGAGGATTCAGCAATCTCTGGCCGGGAACCCTGCTTCAAGCCACTGCACCTGAGGCCACCCAAGAGCAGGCACAGGCCAGTGTTTCCCTCTCATCCATCCATCTATTCATTTTGCAAATACTTATCAAAGGTCTGCAGTGTAAAGTTCTAAAAGAAAAAATGAACAGGGACTTCCCCGGTGGTCCAGTGGTTAAGGCTCCACACTTCTAGTACAGAGGGCGGGGGTTCAATCCCTGGTTGGGGAACTGAGATCCCACATGTCAGGTAGTGTGGCCAAAAAAAAAAAAACAACAATAAAATAATTTTAAAAAGAAGAGACGGACAAAAGCTATTTAACAGGAAACCAATATATTACAGCAGGATATTTCTGATGGACAAGATATTCCTGAGACCTGAAAAGATGTTGTTTTCTTATGCATTCTTTTTATTTATTTCCCTCACTCAGTATTCAAAAAATTAAGATCGTGTCATCTGGTTCCATCACTTCATGGCAAATAGAGGGGAAACAACGGAAACAGTGACAGACTTTATTTTCATGGGCTCCAAAATCACTGCAGATGGGGACTGCTGCAACTGCTGCTGCTAAGTAGCTTCAGTCGTGTCCGACTCCGTGCGACCCCATAGACGGCAGCCCACCAGGCTCCTCTGTCCCTGGGATTCTCCAGGCAAGAACACTAGAGTGGGTTGCCATTTCCTTCTCCAACGTATGCACGCATGCTAAGTCGCTTTAGTCATGTCCGACCCAGTGCGACCCTATGGACAGCAGCCCTCCAGGCTCTTCTTTCCACAGGATTCTCCAAGCAAGAATACTGGAGTGGGTTTCCATTTCCTTCTCCCGCAGATGGTGACTGCAGCCATGAAATTAAAAGATGCCTGCTCCTTGGAAGGAAAGCTGTGACAAATCTAGACAGTGTCCTAAAAACCAGAAACATCACTTTGCCAACAAAGGTCCATATGGTAAAGCTATGGTTTTTCCAGTAGTCAAGTACGGATGTGAGAGGTGGACCATGAAGAAGGCTGAGCACCAAAGAACTGATGCTCTCAAACGGTGGCGCTGAAGACTCTTGAGAGTCCCTTGGACAGCAAGGAGATCAAACCAGTCAATCCTAAAGGAAATCAACCCTGAATATTATTTGAGGGACTGATGCTGAAACTCAAGCTCCAATACTGTGGTCACCTGATACACAGGGCTGACTCATTGAAAAAGACCCTGATGCTGGAAAAGATGGAAGGCATGAGGAGAAGGGGATGACCGAGGACGAGATGGTTTGATGGTATCATTGACTCAATGGACATGAGTGTGAGCAAGCTTCAGGAGATGGCGAAGGACAGGGAAGGCTGGCATGCTGCAGTCCACGGGGTCGCAAAGAGGTGGACACATCTGAGGGACTGAACAGCAGCAACATTTCCTCCTTCTTACAAATGTAAATTCTAACAACCCTGAGCATCTCGTTTGGTGCCTAGTCCCCAAGAGCCTGGAGTGGTATCAAGCACAGAGCGGGCCGTGATGGTTGTGATGAAGTGAATGAAAGAAGAGGGAACATCCTTCCTCAGGAAGACCTCTGGGGAGAAACAGCATTGGCGCAGAGACTGAACATGGTGAGGGAGTGAGCACTTCTGAGGTTCTGAGACCTGGGACCACAGAGACAAAGGCTCACAGGCGGATCGTGAGTGATCTGTTTATGGAACCTGTTTATGGCTGATGCAGAGTAATCCCAGGGAGATACTACAAGATGAAAGAGAAGATAGAGGCAGGCCAGGAAGAATGTGGAGCCAGTGGTTAGAAACACTAGCTTTCAAAGCCCAGTCCTTCCACTTACTAGCTATGTAACAGTGAGGTGGTTCCTGAACCTTTTTAAAGTCCTGCCTCCCAGGTTTCTCCAAAAATTAACTGAAATGACACAGGTGATGCACTTAGCATGCTGGGCTTGTGGGAAAATGAGGGAAGTGTGGCCTCTACGCACCAGGTGCTCACAGCCGTGGTGGGGACAGTCAAGCATATGTTGAGGGCTTTCCAGGTGGCTCAGTGGTAAAGAATCCACCTGCCAATGCAGGAGACGCAGGTTTGATCTCTGGGTCTGGAAGATTCCCTGAAGGAAGAAATGGCAACCCACTCCAGTATTCTTGCCTGGAAAATCTCATGAACAGAAGAGCTTGATGAGCTACAGTCCATGGGGTTGCAAAGAGTCAGACACAACTGAGGGACTAAGCACACACACACAGCATTTACTGAGTGCCCTCTCCACGCTGGCCACTCTGCTCTACCTCTCCTCCTCACAGCAGTTCTGAAACAGAGCCCTGAACAGCTCCAGCGTTGTGAGGAGGAAAGTGAGCATCAGACAAGCCAGGTGAAGTCACCACTACAGGTCTGTCTGACCCCAGCGCTGTTGGCTGTCACCCCGGCACCCTGCCTTTCTATGCCAGCAGGTAACCGGGAGTATGTCTAGATGACAAAAAGGGGCTTCCAGCTCAGCTGGGCTGCTTTACAGAGGGTAGGGGGGAGGGCATTTCAACGGGCTCTTAAAGAGGTCAGCATCTGCCAGACCAAGGAGGAGAGAAGGGTGTTCTGGGGAAGAGGGCCATCGTCACAGACAAAGGCACAAAATGGGCTCTGGGAAAGGTGAAGAACCCACTGACCCATGACCCAAGGCATGGTAGGGGACAAGTGGGGGATTCCATTAGGAGCAGATTGCAAAGGCCTCACTGCCCCCTCTCCCAGGCCAAGACGCCTGCAGGCAGCTGGGAGCTGGCCGTGATTTTGAAGCAGTGGGGGAATAACACGATGAGCTTTGTTTCTAAGGAACTGGGTGAGAACAGGGAGTTCTTGACTTATGCAATACCTGAGGAAAATGCCGCCTGACTTAGAAAGTGTCACCGGGTTTTAATAGAAGGCGGCATTCATTCTCTTTCTATCAACAGTCTTTTGGGGCGCTGTGCTGGGGCCTATTTTAGGAACGCACAGGTTTAGAAATGCTACATAAAAGAGCTGACGGGCCACACGTGAAGCTACCCAGGAAAGACTGGGCCCCAGGTCCCTCTGGGGGTGCCAGGGCACACCCTCACACCCCTCCCCCAGACCCCAGTCATTACCAGTGGACCCGCGCTGCCAGGGCCTGCTCCTGTCTCCCCTCAGGCCAGGATGTACGTTCCTCTGGATCATTCTGTCTCGGCCCCTTTCCTGTCTCCCCGGGGACTCCCCACGTTGGTGACACACAGGTTCGTGTGGGAAGTGGGCCCAGGAGGCGGGCAGCTGTGGCCTCTCCAAGGGTGGGGGCGCCTCAGGTCAGTGGGTTGCCATGGCAACACCACAGGCCTTGCCCCAGGGGCCGCTGGGTTCCAGGAAGGGGCCCTTGTCCCTGCCTCCAAGGGGCAGCCCCACCCTGGCCCTGCTCTCATTCCATCCCTGGCCCACCAAACAGTGATTTGGCACCGACTGTTTGCCAGGCTCCGAGGCTCTAGTGGTGAACATGCAGCAAGCTCCCTGCTCTCGGGGAGCTTATAATCTGTGGTGGAGACGGGGGAAAGCCAATAAACAAGGTGACTTAGAGCACAATGAGTGTCACGAAGAAATGAAACCAAGGAACAGGAGAGAGAGGTGCGGGTGCGGTTTTAAGGGGCAGGGACACGGAGGGCCTCTCAGAAGAGGTGATGCTGAAATGTTGAAATGGGAGGAAGAGGTGGGAAGCCAGCGTGGAAGGGGAGAGGGAGGAAGGGGGAGGGCCGTAGGAAATGAGGTCAGGAAGTTAGGATGCGCGACTTGCTGGCCGGAGTAAGAACCTCATATGTATTCCAAGTGTGCTAAGATTCTGTTGCAGGGTTTAATCGAGTGACATGAACTGCACTGGCTCAGACAGGACAGCCTCAGCCTGTGAGGGGCCTTACACTCGTACATGCCACTGTCTGTTTATCAGCTCTTTATGGGGTAACTTGTTACAGGCACTCAGCTAGACAGTAGGAACATAGCAGAGAAGAAGACAGACGGTTTCTGTCTTTGTGGAACAGTAGCGTTTAGTGCAGGAGTCAGCTATTCAATAATCTCACAAATAGAGATGTCATTACAAAGAAAGCCAGGGGAGAGGGGGAAAAAAAAAGGTCTGGTCTAACCCATGAGAGTCAGAGAAGCTTCTCAGAATAAGTAGCATCAGACTGACAGCTGAAGAGTAAGAAGACACATATTACTACCCCAGGTAAACAGGGGGGATGGCAAGAGAAACAGCGTGTGCAAAGGCCCCGGGGCTGGCAGGAAAGTGACACACTCAAGAACAGGCATTAATTCAACACGTGCTTAATGAGACCTTCCTGTTTAACTAGCACTCTGTAAGATCCTATGGGGCATGAACACATAAAGGCACTGCCTTCATACTCAGGACTGGGTTAAGGAGTCTGGATTCTATTCAGTAGAGGGTTGAGAACCTCTAAAAGTTTTCGAGCAGGGGGTGGCAGAAGCAAATCAGCTCTATGGGCAGCTCCATCAGGGGCTGCTAAACACAGTCTTAGTGGGGGAGGGAAAGGGAAGCATGAGACCCTACCTCTTATCATCCAAACCTGGACACTTCTGAAATTGAAAAGCAATGCTGGTAAGAATTTTGCCGGGACCATATACATAAACCGGGTGCTTCCATGGTGGCTCAGATAGTGAAGAATCTGCCTGCAATGCAGGCGACCCAGGTTTGATCCCTGGGTCAGGAAGACCCTCTTGAGAAAGAAATGGCTACCTACTCTAGTATTCCTGCCTAGAGAATTCCATGGACAGAGGAGTGTGGCTTGCTACACTACAGTCCATGGGGTCACAAAGAGTCAGACATGACTGAGTGACCGACACACTATACATAAACCAGGATTGCCCCAGGCTAACTGGCACTTAATGTCCCCCTAGTAGGAAGCCACTACAAGAGCTTAAGTCTTCAAGGCTTGAATCAGAACAGATGAGTGAGATGAGAAGAGATAAGAAATGTGTCCTCTTTCTAGCTAACTATCCACTCATCTCGCCTAGCCACAGGAACAGTGTCCCATGTCTCTTCTTGATCTGCTGGGGTCTCGGTCACTGCATGATGTGAGTGAGTCCAAGGTGACACTATTGCCATCTCCTGGAATGCTGCCTCTCAAAGCAAGCACCATCATCCTCGTCAACATCATCATCATAGCAATGACTTGCCCAAGATCACACAGCCTAGCAACTGAGCCAGCTGACTCTAACCTAAGCATTAACTTAGGTTTTGTTGTTATTCAGTTGCTAAGTCTTGTAAAACTCTGTGACCCCATGGGCTGCAGCACGCCAAGCTCCTCAGACCTCCACTATCTCCTGGAGTTGGCTCAAATTCATGCCTATTGAGTCAGTTATGCTATCGAACCATCTCATCCTATGCTGCCTCCTTCTCCTTTTGCCTTCAGTCTTTCTCAGCATCAGGATTTTTTCTAGTGAGTCAGCTCTTTGCATCAGATGGCCAAATTACTGGAGCTTCAGCCTTAGCATCAGTCCTTCCAATGAATATTCAGGGTTGATTTCCTTTAGGATTAACTGGTTTGATCTTCTTACAGTCCGGGGAACTCTCAAGAGCCTTCTCCAGCACCACAGCTCGAAAGCATCAATTCTTTAGTGTTCAGCCTTTTTTGTGGTCCAATTCTCACATCCATACATGAGTATTGGAAAAACCATAGCTTTGGCTGTACGGATCTTTGCCAGGTATGTGATATCTCTGCTTTTAAATATGCTGTCTAGGTTTGTCATAGATGCCCTTTCAAGGAGCAAGCATCTTTTAATGTCATGGCTGCACTGATTTTAGAGCCCAAGGAAATAAAATCAGTCACTGCTTCCACTTTTTCCCATCTACTTGCCACAAAGTGATGGGCCTGAATACCATGATCTTAGTTTCTTGAATGTTGAATTTTAAGCCAGTTTTTTCACTCTCCTTTTTCACCCTCATGAAGCGGCACTTTGGTTCCTCTTTACTTTTTGCCATTAGAGTGGCACCATCTACATATCTGAAGTTGTTGATATTTCTCCCAGCAATCTTATGAGACCCATAATTACACATCTTAAAGTCTCGTGAGCACTAACCTGTGTCTAAAATAATACCAGACACACAATATGTGCTCAAAAATGTTACTGCCCCTTACTTTAGGAAAACTCAATGTAGAAAACTCTGAAGTGAGCAGAGATTAATTAAGATGTCATTATTTGCAACATAACGAGAATTAGCAAGGGAAGCCCAAGGATACACCAATGCCAATATGTCACAGATCCTGAACTCACCAACAGTTTCCGGAGACTAGAGAAAATTAAACCTAAGATGTTCAGTGCCATCTCCTGTCAAAGATAAACGAAGTGTGAAAGCAGCTCCCTGCTCTGAAAATATCCCTGAGAACACCAGAGTTACTGTACATAATTGCAAAAGCAGGTTGGAAAAATGTCATTTTCTCTCCACTTCTAGCAGTGGGGAGAGCATACCTGGAGAGCAGGCGGCACAGGGAGAGGAGTGGCACAGAGCAAGCTGTAGACACATGGAGCCACCATGAGTCCCAGGCATCTGTTTATGCCTGAGGCACTTTTCTGGTTTGTTTGAATCAACATTGTAGTAGTTAAGGACACAGACCGTGGGCTCAACTGCCAGGTTCAAGTCGGACTGTCTTGCTGACACCTTGGGTGAGCAACTCCACTTCCTTGAGCCTCAATTTTTTTAATCTGCAAAATGGGAGTGGTAATAATGGCACCTCATGGGATTTGTATCATGAGGCATAGAGTGTTTCCCTGACAAGCACTGTGTAAGTCTTAGCTACCAATAGTGTAATTCTTATATCAGGCCCACCTCCCCAGCATTACTCTTTAGCTCCTTCCTGTTATCATTCTGTTTGATACTTGGATCTCTTGGTGCATGGCCTGGGAAGCCAGGAGGGCATTAATTCTAATCTTCTCCTTAAAGGGGGCTAGGTAAACTCCACAATCCTGGGCAAATTACTTAACCTCATGGACCTCAATTTTCTTCTTATATTAAAAATATCTACTCCATGAGGTTATTATGAGGATTAGAAGAACAATATGCTCCTAATATTAGTACTTAGTACTAATATGCTTCTAAGAATAAGCTCCTTAAGAGCTGACTGTACTTGATTCCCCACTCTTAGGACAGTGCGTGGTACAGAAGAGCAGATCAATGAGGAGAGAAGAGGAAGGGAAAGAAATAAATGAATGAAGCACCAGCTCCATGCCTGGTTCACAGGGGCTCAGTGAATCTGCAGTTAATCTATCAAGGACTTGCTTGCACAGAGCCCTGAGTCAGGCTTTCTAGAAAGCAGGCAAAGAGATGAAGCATTCCTCACAATATGAAAGAGAGATTGATTAATATCTTAAATAAATACTTATTGAGCACTGACTTGTGTCAGGCACTCTGGCAGGTGATTTGCACTTCACTAAGCACAGAGAATAATGACATGGGTGGAAATCTTGAGAAAGAAAGGAAGAAGCATCAAGTAAACACGGAAAACGAGGATGGGAAGTATATACACTGAGAGCCAAAGTTAAGCCAGTCAGAACTTGAGGCACGAGGGAAACCCCCAGCCCCTTCCCTGCAACTGCATGTTTTTAATTGGTGCGGAGATGGCCTGGCTTTAAAAAATGAAACTAGCTTTGGTAGCATAACAACCTCAGTTTGGATGCTCTTGCCATATGAAGCAATGCAGGAGATGCAGGTTCGATCCCTGGGTCAGGAAGATCCCTTGGAGAAGGCAATGGCAACCCACTCCAGTATTCTTGCCTGAGAAATCCCATGGACAGAGGAGCCTGGTGGGCTACAGTCCATAATGTCGGAAAGAGTCAGACACAACTTAGCAGCTAAACAACAACAAAAATGAACCAGTGCACATGACTGAATCCCATGGAGTGACAATTTCCCTAAGTACAGGATGGGAATGATCCCACCCAGGTCACAGGCTTTGAAAAGACTGAGCATAGTGGAAGTGCTGTAGAAAGTGTTTTCATCTCCTATGCAGTCTTGGGCGGAGGGCAGAGACAGGGAGTGGAGATAAGTCCTTGGAAGCTATTACGGGGACTCAAGGAGAAGCAAGTCCTCAAAACCCCTTTGTTTATTGAGCTTTTACAATATGCAAAGGCCCTGTGCAGACCCTTTTATATGCACTAATTCATTTAATCTTCACAATACCCTATAAGGTAGGTGCGATGCATGGTCCCACCTTACTGAGCTGAGGCTCAGAGAGGTCACATGCCTTGCTGAGTTCAGATTATCTAGCCCATGGCAAAGCCAGTTCTTACTAAGCCTGTGGGATTCCAGGGCCGGAGCAGTTAATAATTATATCAGTGATGGCAAACGATAACATGCTATGCAGTGGAAGGGGCTGGTTGTTATTTTCACAACCGAGGTTTTTACGCTGAACCAAGCAGTGATAAAGAATCTGCCTGCCAATGCAGGAGACATGGATTTGATCCCTGGGTTGGGAAGATCCCCTGGAGTATGAAATGGCAACCCATTCCAGTATTCTTGCCTGGAAAATACTATGGACAGAGGAGCCTGCTTGGGCTGCAGTCCGTGGAGTCACAGAGTTGGACTTCACTGAGCACACACACGTGCATTATAAGGAAAAGCAGGCAGTCTGTGAGTAAATAGGTATGAAGACTTTGATGATGTAAGATGTCAAATTGGCCAGAGTGACTGGCAGGCAGGAAATACCTTCCCAGTGGTGGTGCCAGGTTGAACTCAGATGAAAGGAATACATGGTATGAAGGCACCCCCACAGGAAGGAGCCCCTTTGGGTGCCTTCGGTCAGCAGCCTTGGCCAAAGTCATGTCGTGGTGCCCATGGCAACCAGAAGCCCAGGGACAGCCGTAAAGTGCACTCCAGGAAACTGCAGAGTAAGATGCTGTCTCCCCTAGGTTTAGGGGTGACCTGACCTCCTGAATTTCCTTATGTAGTGGAGCAGGTGAGCTAGGATGCACACCTCTAAGGTCTCCTTCTAACTCCTGGTCTTAGGTGGCAAGGAGGCAGCCTGAGTTTGAAATCAGAAAAATCAGTGTTCAAATCTTCGTTTGCCGCTAGCCATTTGGCTTGGAGATGTTACCTGGGCTCTCTGTATTTCCGTTTCCTCTTCAACAAGATGGGTAACTAATGCCACAAGCTAGGTATGAGAATTAATTGAGTTAACATGCATAAGCATTTCACATAGTGACTGGAAAAGATTATAAATGTTATTAACTTGCTATTCAATTTCCAAAAGTGAACCACTTTGTTAAAAAAGCAACGAATAATTTTGAAAATGGCTCATTAGGCCAGCCTGCCATTAGTTACCAAAATAATTTCAGTGTACTTTTCTCCTTCCCTCCCTCTGTCTCTTTCTTCCTTCTTTCTCTCTTTATTCCCTTTCCCTTCTCAAAAATAATCTATGTATCAATATATAGTCTCCAGGTACTGTGTACAATTAGATGGATTTTGTGGGGGTTTTTTCCTTCTTTTTTTTAAATCACCTTTCAATACCAAGAAAAACTTTAAAACAAAACACAGACCCCCTGGGAATGCTATTTATAGGTTCCTCATCTCTTGGACCTCTCTGGACGCCCTCTGCCCAGTGTGATTTCCCAGCTGTGCTCAGGGCTCAGCCGGCCTCTGAGTGATGCTCATGCCCGGTACGGTGTGGCAGGGACCACCTCCAGGCAGGCAGCCCTCCTGTCTCCCAGCGCCTCTGGGGTGCCCTGCAAGGTAACACAGGCGGAGACGCTCTGAAGCCTGGGCACCCAGCGGAAACCCCAATGAAACAGAGAAATAATTCATTCTTCTAATCACAGCAAAGTTTTCAAACTTTAAAACAGAGCCTTGATTAGAAGAAAAGCTGTGGTTTTTGTTTTTTTTTTTTCTAAAAGCCTGGCATTTCTGAAAAGGTCCCCTACCCAAACCACAGCAACCTCAAAAAGTTTGCCCACTGAGTCGAAAATAAAAGTTCATGGAGACCAAAGGCTCTCTCACAACAACAGCTCAATGCTTTAGAAATCTTCTTTTCAATGTTTAAAAATTTGAACATTTTAACCTAGGGCCTCAAGCCCTCTGGAATCTTTTTCCTTGTAAAACTCCCAGGGCTTTCTCAGCCAAAATTACTTATTTTTTATGATGTCTAATAATGCTTTATGGATAAACTATGTTGGTTGTGTAAAAGAAGTCATCGAGTAAAAGAAAAAAAACTAAAAACAGAAATTTTAGCTGTTTTAGTAGTTGCATAAGGATGACATAAAATTAGTTATTTTCTTTTTGATCGAGTTAAGAGCTTACAGAGGCATTCAAATTCTCCCCCAACTCTAGATTTTTTATCAGCAATGAAACTGAACACCACAAAGAAAACATGTCAAAATGTTTAATCAATCAATTCCATTATAAATAGATGTGAGTTTATGCCATGGGCCCAATTCTGGAACCTTATAAGACCCCAATAACTTCAATAGGAATTTCACTTACCCATGAGCATTTAGAAGCAGTACACAAATTATAAATACAGTACATGCATGAACACCCCTAATTTAGACTAATAATTTGGGAAAAAAGATGATGTGGAATATCATCAATAAATTTCAAATATCTCCCATGCTCATTTAGAAAAATTATAAATCCTGTAACTGTAACATTCAAAGAAACCCTTCCTTCTTCAAAAGTCTAATATTAGCTTGAAATGACTTCACAGCAGTCATAAGATTCAAAATAAACGTGTTGACATGTTTCTCCACCGAATATACTTGTGCCTCAAAAATTAGTTGTGGCATGATTAGCAATCACTAATCACTCTTGAGATTATTCAAATGACAGTCCAAAATCTAGTTCAGGAGCAGTTCATTTGTGTGTTCACTGATAGTGCATTTCCTTCAACATGATGGATTCAGAGGATCAGTGCTTATGAAGTAGTAATTCTCCTTTCTGGTTAAATAAAAACCTGCTGCATTCATCAATCTCACTTAGGCTGCGTCTAAACAATGCTGACCTTTAGCACAGATCGGTTGTCAGAAAACACGCGGGACACTAAGCCCTAACCAACCTTCACTGGGCTGCAGCCTTTCCAAAAGCTTTCTCATTATCGCCTTAAATTAAAGCAAAACAATCACAACAATATAAACCCAACACATCCAGATTCACCTGTCTGCTAATGATTTTTTATTTCTCAGAGGCAGATTATGCTTTTATATTTCATTGAGGATTAATCAACCACAAAAGTGGAAACTATACACCTATTTTAAAGAACTTCTGCGCTGAGGATCAGAACTTACAACAGAGACCACACAGGTCAATCCAGTCCTCGTTGCCCAAATATGGACCCTGTGAGAGCATAAGGGCCAAATTTCATTCTTCTCTGCTTTGTGTGATCTTTCTCTCTTAAATAAAGTTGTCAAATATTTCAAAAGCTAGAAAAACCACAATGTAGATAAAATCAAGTTGTAAAAACAGAAAGAGAACAAATGGACATTTTCTCCTCACAGTAGAAAAATATGCAAGAAAGGCAAAAAGGACTAAACGGGTTCTCCTGTTAAAACGAGTTTCAGAGAAAGGCTCACTTGAAATTAATTCTTTACTTCTTGAAAACCAAGTGTAAAATGGTTCAGTCTTTCGAAGAGTGATGCCTACAGGTATGGAGCGGGGGGATGAAGAACGTAGGCCATCACCTTCCAGAACTGAGAGGGCATCGGGGTTGTGCAAGGATCTCCACCAGAGGCTTTTGTGAGAGCTCCATGCAACTCTCTTCCAGGAGTTACATCCCAGTCAACAGGTGTTTCTACAAAGACACATTTTCCCCTTCCTCTAACAAACTGGAAAACACAAGGGTAAAACCATGGCAACCAGAAGCATGAAAATGCCTTGTTCATGCAAAAGGTAGAGAAATGAAAATAAGATGAATCCCTCAGTCCAATCCTCTTAGAAAAGAATTATTTATCCTGACATGAGAATTGAGACTATTGGGGGGCTTCCCCACTAGCTCGGTGGTTAAGAATCCACCTGCAATGGAGGAGACAAAAGAGACATGGGTTCGATCCCTGGGTTGAGAAGATAGCCTGAAGAAGGAAATGGCAACCCACTCCAGTATTCTTGCCTGGAGAATCCATGGACAGAGGAGCTTGGCAGGCTACAGTCCATGGGGTGGCAGAGAGTTGGATACAATGAAGCAACTGAGCAACGCACCACACTTAGTACAGAAAACATCTAGATATGCAGAACAATCTAACTTTTTTCAGGATTCTTATCCCCTTTTCCCAACTAGATAGCTAAAATTTGGCAGAGAAAGACCAGATAGTTATTTTTAATAATAATGAGATCTTCAGCTTACTGAGCAGTTTCTAGGAGCCAAGCTTAACGTGCACAATCTCATCATATTCTCTTTTTGTTCTTATTGAAGTATAGTTGACATACAATATTGTTAGTTCAAGTGTACAACATAGTGATCTGACAATCATATACATTCCCACACAATCACCATGACAAGTCCAGTAGCCATCTGTTACCATACAAAATTATTACAGTATTATTGACTACATCTTTGTGACTTATTCATTTTATAGCCAGAGCTTGTATTTCTTAATCCCCTTCACCTATTTCACCCAACAACCTCCCCCTCCACGGCCACTTATATCCTCTGAAGAACACTGGAAGATAAGGAGAGGATTTTTCACACAGAAATAAGGAAGGCAAGGCTTAGAGAAGTTAGGTCGTTTTCCCCGGGTCACACAGCGAGCAAGTGACTAAGCTGAGATTTTAGCCTTGGTCTATCGATGGCAAAGCCATGTTCTTCTCATTAAGTCACACCAACATCCACCTGAAGTCATGGATTAACACACATATGTGTGAATGACTTCTAGCTGCAATATATAGTTTGTTAAATTACCAAAAGGCTACATAAATAATCACAGTACTTAATGGCATCTGCCTCATTTGTGTATTTTGATTGTGTGCATATATGAGCATGAATGAAGCCTAGACATTCACAGAGACAAAGTGAATGATAGCTAAACTTCAAATGAATCCCCACAGTGCATTTCACACCAGGAGTAAAGAAATGTCCCCCTTTTTTTTTTAGTTCTACCAGTTTATTGCTCCCAACCCATCTCCCTCTACCCACATGCATGCATGCTCAGTCATGTAACCCCACAGACTACAGCCCGCCAGGCTCCTCCGTCCATGGACTTATCCAGACAAGAATACTGGAGTGGGTTACCATTTCCGTCTCCAAGAGATGTCCTTTTTTGTCCCTGTTTTTGCCAACAATAATTTAAAATTTTGTCTCTACAGTATGAAGGACTATCCTTATACTTTCTTATGGGGAGATAATAGCATGTTTTGCTAAAATGATATGAACTTCATTGGACATCCTGTCCAACACAACCCTCTCCTTTGCTAAAACAGAAAAAGAAGAAAAAGATATTACAGCCTTGTAACCAACAGTATGGAATACTTATTGGTTAGGGTACTTATCCACTTCAAGGATATTCTTTATCTGCCTCCATTTTCCAATGTATAAAATGGAGTGGATAATAACAGTACCCCTAATATATATTTTAAAATATAACTAATAATGAATTTAAAGTACTTAGTACATGTCTGGCATATGAAAGGCATTTGACAACCATTAGCTTTAAAAATGAAAACAAAAAGCTAGATGTATTACTTGCATTCTTTCCCAGGAAACTATAGCATACACAATTAAGATCAGTCTTGCTCCCCATGCTGTCAAGGTGCGTCTCAGCTTAGCTTCTAGAGTTCAGACACTTTCTTGTTTTGAGCCTGTCAGTTTCTTCCTTCAAACTGTGAGTGATAATAGTTTCTTCTTTATAGTATTATTGTAAGCATTACTTAGATAATGCATTTAAATTAAAATGCTTATCAAAGACATATAGTAAGTATTGAATATATGCTACCTAGTACCTCTTTCACATCGTATACTCACAACAGTACTATCAAACCATTCTATCATTTCCATAAGTAAGTTGAAGCCCGGCAATATCAAGCTTCCAGACCAAAGACATACAGCTCCGTGGGGCAGAAGGGCACCCTGTGAAAGGCAGAAACCTACCCACCACCACGCTCTATCTTCATTCATCTAGAGAACATTTTCTCCTCATAGTATGTATCACTGGCTGAGATTATTTTTGTATTTATCTGTTTGTCTGTCTAGAATGGATGCTCCAGAGGAGCAGAGATGGCCTTTTTAAAGCCCAGCATTTAGCAGAATGCAGGGCAGGCACATAGAAGACCCACAGAATTCTTGAATGGAGGACTGAAACAAGTTAACATTTGCCCAAAGGCTGTACTCAACAGTTTTGATGCACTGCTCCCTACCCCTGCCATCATTTAAAACCCTCTTCAAACCCAGATCACATGACAGCTTCAGCAAGGCTTTCTCTGGAGCTGCTGCTGTTGCTGCTGCTGCTAAGTCGCTCCAGTCATGTCCGACTCTGTGCAACCCCATAGACGGCAGCCTACCAGGCTCCCTCGTCCCTGGGATTCTCCAGGCAAGAACACTGGAGTGGGTTGCCATTTCCTTCTCCAATGCATGAAAGTGAAAAGTGAAAGTGAAGTCGCTCAGACGTTTCCGACTCTTAGCGACCCCATGGACTGCAGCCTACCAGGCTCCTCCGTCCATGGGATTTTGAGCGCTAGGGCACAATGTGCTGTTTCACTTTCATCCATGCATTTCCCTTCTCACCAAGTGGGATTCAAACCCACCTGGTGGCCAGCGTCATCACCAAGCCGCGCCAGGCTAGCACTCTACAAGTGTCCAGCTGAAACAGCCTGGGTGGAGAGAGGGAATGGGCTTTCCCAACCTGGCCTCTGATCTAGCTCTGCTAGGTACTAGTTGTGACCCCCGTGGAAGTTCCAGACCCTCTTTCATCCTAAAATGTGGCAACACAGAATTGTGATCAGCCATAAGTGGCTAAGGGCTTCAGATGTACCAGTCATGTCCGACTCTGTGCAACCCCATAGACGGCAGCCTACCAGGCTCCCTCGTCCCTGGGATTCTCCAGGCAAGAACACTGGAGTGGGTTGCCATTTCCTTCTCCAATGCATGAAAGTGAAAAGTGAAAGTGAAGTCGCTCAGACGTTTCCGACTCTTAGCGACCCCATGGACTGCAGCCTACCAGGCTCCTCCGTCCATGGGATTTTGAGCGCTAGGGCACAATGTGCTGTTTCACTTTCATCCATGCATTTCCCTTCTCACCAAGTGGGATTCAAACCCACCTGGTGGCCAGCGTCATCACCAAGCCGCGCCAGGCTAGCACTCTACAAGTGTCCAGCTGAAACAGCCTGGGTGGAGAGAGGGAATGGGCTTTCCCAACCTGGCCTCTGATCTAGCTCTGCTAGGTACTAGTTGTGACCCCCGTGGAAGTTCCAGACCCTCTTTCATCCTAAAATGTGGCAACACAGAATTGTGATCAGCCATAAGTGGCTAAGGGCTTCCCAGGTGGCCCTAGTGGTAAAGAATCCGCCTGCCAATGCAGGAGACTCAAGAGACACAGGTTTGATCGCTGGGTGCGGAAAAGCCCCTGGAATAGGAGATGGCAACCCATGTAAGAGACATGGGTTCGCTTCCTGCATCAGGAAGATGCCCTGGAGGAAGAGATGGCAACTCACTCCAGTATTCTTGTTTAGAAAATTTCCTGGAGAGAGGAGCCTGGTGGGCTACAGTCCACGCGGTTGCAGAGAGTTGGACATGACTGAGCGACTAAGCACACACATAAATGGCTAATGTGTGGGAAAATGCCCTAAACACGGCTGCCATATGGTAGATAGTCAGCAACACAGAGCATGCTTTCCTCCAGGCCTCAAGGGGACTCTTTTTTTCTGTCCCTTGTAGCACTCACCGCTCTAAATATGCCCATATCATCCCTCATCAAAACGTTTTCAAGTCCTTAACAGCAGGAGCTTAGGCCTTATTCATCTCCAGGCTCTGCCACCCAACAGGTGCTCAGTGAGTGAGACAGACTAAAATTTCAATAAAATAAAATAAAAACTCAGATAAATTCACCCAAAGTATTTTTTTTTTTACTTTTACCCAACACCTCCAAATTATCTTTGAGTTACTCTCTCCCCTAACCTTGATAAAACTGCAAGTATCTCGTAATGAGTGGGAAAGAAACAACATCAGAGATCCACCCCCCTGCTCCTGACACACACACACACCTTTCTATCCTGCAGAGCTGTGGAGCCCTAGGGGCAGCTGAAGAGTGTCCCAGAAGGCCTGTACAACAGGCGGGGGCAAGCAATCAGGGGCCTAGGCAAGTGGAGACCTGACTCTCTGGCATCCAACTTGTAATGTCACTGTTCCATATCTTTTCAGCCTTTTTTTTTGGCACAAACACCAGGCAAACACAAGCATTAATTTGACTTAGAATCACTACCTTGCTGTGTTGAAAGTGGAAGAAAAACCCTGTGCCTGATGCAGGTCACAAAAAATGCCTCTCTCGTGGGGCACCTATGAGGCTCAGTGAGTGATAAACTATCGACTTTATAAACCAAGTCCCAGGCAGAGTTCACAGACACACAAGCATGTAAATGAGCTACAAACTCTCAGACAGACCATGGCAGTCTCTATATCCAATCTGTTCATTTATAGATAAGGCCACAGAACCTGGAGAGAAGGGAAGGATTCCTCTGCTGAATGTATCACCAGGAGTGGCCAAGTGTGAGAGGAGCCTCATCTCTTCCTAAAAGCTTAAGCAATGGAGAGTTAAAGTCCGGTTTTCTTTTGATGGTAGCATCTCGTCACATGGGCCAGTGTGTCTCCTTATCCAGCATAGGTGAGGGTCTGTGATGGTGGCTTCATCACCTAGAGGCATTTTAGTGTTCCCTAAATCAACTCTGGGCACAGCCCCATAAAACCTAATGCTCCTTAGGTGTAACTGACAAAGGCAATCATAGGCCTTTAAAAAGGGGTTATCCAAGGTTCTTGACTCTTAAAATCCTAAATGACTTGTAAAACTATTTTAGTATGTTATTAGTTTGAGGAGAGATTCACTAACTGTGCAGTGGATCACAGTTGGGACAGTGGTAACCTGGCCTCCATGGTAGAGGAGGATTCGTCTAACTCGTCAGAAAATCCCAGTATGGGAGCTGTCTAACCCTTCATTTTACAGACAATTAAAATTAATCTTGGAAAGGCTCAAAGATTTACCCAAAGTGCTTCATTCAGAATTTATAACCTGGAGTTTCCCCCACTGCACAAAGGAGTAAAAAAATCCATAGAATCTTCCCTTTACTACCCGTCCCATTCTTCCAAAATTTCTGACCAGGCACCTCCTGCTCTTCTCTTTCCCGCATTATTCTAACCCCTCACTTTTTCAGATACCATTTAAGAAGTGGGGCTGAGAAATTCATCTGGGGTGACCCATGGGTCCTGGGGAAGAAATGCCAGAACCTTTCACCTTGGAGAGCCTTTTGCTCTTGGGGGAGGCAGGCATACTGCCCAGCTGGCGCCTAACCTTGGGATGGGGAAGGAGGCTGGACGAGAACCGGGAGGAGGTGGGGTGGCGGGGTTGGGGCACAGGCGGGATGAGAAAAGGTGTAGCTGCTGGAGAGAAATTAGAGACCTCTGGGCCTCTGGGAAGCAGGACCGGCCGGCTCTCACACAGCGGCAGGGAGGCCCCGTGCGAACTCCTCTCTCCTCCGTGTACTCGCCCTTTTGTTGTCGGCCTCTGCCTCTGGCTCCCGCTCATGCCCTCCGGTCCCCTGCCCCCCTGAAGTCACCCCAACTGCACTCATAATATTTTGCTTTGCGCTGGGTCTGTTTTCCACCACCAACTTCCAGCAGTCTCCATGGCGACGTGCTGGAGAGGGGGGGCGAGCGCAGCTATGGAAATCCCAGGGCCTAGCCGCACAGCGGCCACAGCAAACTTTTCCGGGTCTCCAGGACCTGCAGGCCGGGTGGGAAAGCGCGCTGTCCTGGGCCACTTGCACCAAGTCGCGAGCCGGACTCCGGGATCCCCGGCTGCACGCGTGCTGCCCAGTGCTGCAGCCATACGGCTAGGGGACTTGGGGACCAGGCTGCTCTACTGGATCCTGATGCCAAACCCAGACGCCGGCACTTGGCAGGTGGCAAGGGTGGAGCGAGCGTAAAGGGTGCCTCCTTTACGGGACACACACACAGGTCCAAGGAGGGCAAGATAGTCCGATTTGGACGTGAGGGCAAAGTTCAGAGCTCCGATCCTTGTTCCCCAAGCCCGCAGTCCGGGTCCCAGGGCCAGAGAAGGCGGCTCCTTTCCTAGGGCCGTGCCTGGGAGAGGATGGAGGAGGCCTAGAGCCCCGTCCCACCCAGGCGCTCCCTGTCCCGTTGCCCCATGCCAGAGCCACTGAATGTCCCCACCTGCAGGCCCACGGAGCCAGGTCGGGCCTTGTTTTGAGCCGGGAGCCTGTAGACCAGAGTGCCTTCCCGCCGTTGTGGTCCAGGGGCCTCAAAGCAGGCTCTAGGGGTGCGTTGGAGGCTCTGGATTTTGGAGTTCCAGGTGGAAAGCGTTAGAGGCAGACGACGTCTCTAGGTCGGGCTCATCAGTGCCCGTCGCTAAGGCGCCATCCCGTTTAACAAGAAACAATTCTTCTGTTGCGTAGGCGACCAACCTGGCCCCGGCCCACTTTGCTCAAGTTCTCTGCGGCCTAAAATTCGACCTACTTTCCCTCCTCTCGTTCTCGAATCTCCAGGCACCTTGAGTAACTGAGCAACGCTCGCCTGGCAGGACCGCCAGGACTGGACCCACAGGCCACCAACACGTAGGCGCGGCGGCGGCCCGCGTGGGGACGGCTGGCCACCCCGGGATCCGCGAGGCTTTGCGCGGTGCGGGACTTCTGCGCGAGCCGGGAACAATATCACTGCCAACAGCGCACCGGCCGGACGGCGCGTCCTGGGCCCCACGCGCGCGCCTGTGGCCCCCACCGCCTCCCCGGGCTCGGCCGCGCCGCGGAGCTCCGGGGAGAGCGGCTCTGCTTTGTGGCGCTCGGCGGCGGGCTAGCCCAGGGCTCAGAGACGCGCGCCGGCGGCTCCCCAACCTCCTCCGACGGGGCCATTATCTTAGACCCACACTTGCTGAGTATTTGGGGAAAACTCGAGGAATATATTACCGGCGCCGTGCGCGGAACAAAGAGGTGCTTTGCCGCACGTCACGCTGAAGTGGCCCCCAGGCGGAACACTAGAGCCCCGGCCCCTGCAAAACTGTCCTGCCGGGCCCGAGGCAAGTTCCGGGAACTTTCCTCTTAAGAGTAGGGGACAGAGGCCTGGCCCGCCGGCCTCTCTGACCTGGGATGCTCCGGAGTTTGCCTCAGCACTTGCTGCTAATCGATTGTGCCAGCCCTTTCGGGATGAAATGCTACTAACAATAATTTTCGTGGCTCGGCCCTAGATGGGCGCACAATCTGCCGTTAAAGGAGCAGAATCGAACTGCTCCAAGGAGCGCTAGTCCCAGCTAGCCGGGAAGAAAGGAACCTTTACATAACAAGGGAAACTCCAAAGAAAAGCTAATGGGATTAAGTTCTCTGGAAGCGAGGTGAGGGAAGGTTCTGGACCGGACCGCGAGCGGCAGCTGCACTTCCCTCGGCGTCGGTTTTGCAAACCCGCATGAGAATGTCACTTGGTGCGCCTCGTGTCATTTCGTCCCGCTGCCGTTTTCCACAACTTTTTGAGTTCAGGATGGCCATCTAGCCATCCTCTCCCTTCCCCTTTGGTGGATGGGAGAAAAATTTTCAGTACCCGTTGGGGGTGTCTGCATTAAGTAAAAGTGACAAAGTGTTTCCATGACCACAAGGTAGAGCAGAAAACAGAAGGCCTCCACAACCCCGCAGCTCTCTCGGGATGCACAGAGAAGTTCCAGTCCTGTTGAGGGGGCTGCTAAAACCCCCAGCTGGGCTGTGGCTGGTGTGGCACACAGACACCCCAAGTCCTGCGTGGACCCCTTGCAAATATCAAAACTTGGCCCCAACCATGCAGACATGGGTTTACTTTTGTTCAAGGATATTCACTTCTAAAGTTGGGGTGCTCAGGACATGCATGGTGGCATAAATACTTCTCATGGAAGTATGGAGGGAAGGGATTCTTTCTCTCTCTGGGCACCCTCTTTACTGCCAGTGGAGAGGACCCCGTCAGGGCTGGCCCCACATTCGGTAGCCAGTCGCAGGGCAGGTAACCCCTCTCCTTGCCTTCATTTGTCATTGCATATAGTAAGGAAGGCTGCGGGGGTCAGCCCATCCCCACTTCCAGGGGGCCCACACCTACTTGGCAGGGACCGCAAAAGAGAGGTTTGATCTCTTGAGATCAGAGATAGAAAATTTTCCTGGAAAATCAAAGATACCCCTGGCCAGAGCGGCGTGGGCATCTTGGCCACCAGGGCCCCAGCGGAAGCTAGAAGGGGCTGGAAACCTTTCTGCAAGAATGGGAAGAAGAACATCTGGCCGATGCCCGAATGACCCCTACTCCCAGTCCACATTCATTTCCAGCCTGCAGGTGGAGGTGAGGGTGCCGTCCTGTGGTGTTTGTTTATTTGCTCAGGGAAGAGAGGCGTGTGTGTTACGGATGGCAGAGGCTGGAAGGCACTTGTTGCTCCGCGCGGCAAAGTCCAGCAGCGGATGCTCAGAGGCGTTCTCCCAAACATCGCGTCAAGCTGCTGTCTCGGCCCAGGCTGCTCTCACTGCTGTTTCTGCCTCTCCAAGAAACTCCGAGGCTGCAGCCTAGCCGGGATAGGAGTGCACTGGCTGGAAGACGGCAACTGAGGGTTGTCCTTGTTCAGTCGCTAAGTCATACCCGACTCTTTGCAACTGAAGGAGGAGGTGAATTTCCGGAGAATTTCTTCCACCTGGAAGAAATCGGATCTAGAAGTTTGGCGGCTCCTCAAACGTACTAGAGCTGCGAGGCTCTACCGGAAAAACAACCGAGACGATGAGCTTTTTCGTTGTAAAAGATGCCTTGGCTTACTTTCTCCGTGGTTACGGACTGCCGCGACCCCCAAACCTGGCCCCTCCAGCCAACAGACCCCAAAGTGCCGAGCAGTTTGCAGACCCAGACGCCAGGCCTTGCCAGCCGCGCAGCATCCTGTTCTCTTCCGTAGAGTTACTGTCCCCAAGCAGAACGCATCGTCAGGTACTTCTTCCGGCCAAGGAGGCTGCACCGCGCTTCGGACTGCCCGGGGCTCCCTCCTCCCGACAGGGCGCGGATTCCCCAGGACCACCGGGCTCGCCTCTGCCACTCCCTCCAGCTGCGCATCTCCACCAGTTGGAGCCTCTGTCCCCACCTCCCAGGAGCTGTGCAGAGCCGTCGCCCTCCCCCGCCTCTGGGGCGTTCCGCTCGGCTTCCTGGCCCAGCCACCAGCCCCGGAACGCACCGCTATTCCGGGACCCCCTAACCGGGGGAGGAGCTGGACCCGGGAGGGGGCGGTCGGCTCGCAAAGTTTCTGCAAGTGGCACCTCGAGCTCGCCGCGAGCCAGCGAATCTTTACGTAACTTTATGTCCAGGGCAAGCGAAAGCGCACTCCACAGCGCGCGCACACACATTTACACACACAATCACACGTTTACACACACACACACACACTTCCACGCATCCGCTTACACACATCGCGCGTCGCACGGGATTGAGAACTTCTGCACGCTCCATTATTTCCTGGGGTTCCACTGTCAAGTTGACCCTTCTGAACTTTTCGCGACTCTTTCTGAAGTTGCCCTGCTACCTCTTCTTTCCCTCCCAATGTCTACCCCCAACCCCCACCAGTAGGACTAACCTGTGGAATCCATGTCGGGTTCCTCCAGTAACCCACAATGCATGCTCTTCCCATGGACAGCACAGGCGCCCCCCAAAAATCCTTATGTTTGGGGATCCCCTGTGCTAGAGCTGCCCAGGGAGGAAGGGAGGAAGGAGGGAAGGAAAGACGCAGAGAGTGCAAGGACGAAAGGATAGAAAGAAGGAAAGGAAGAGGCAGAAAGAGAAGAAAGGAGAGAGAGAGAGAAGGGAAAGAGCTCGGAGAAGGGGGAGCGAGAAAGAGCAAGCCAGAGAGGGGACACTCAGTAATCCAGCCGGGCAAAGCCAAACCCGTCAAAATGTTTGCGGATGTTTCATGGGAAAAAGCATCATTTTATAGGAGCCCCGATGGGAGCAATGTCATTGATAGGCCAGCCGGCCTGATGAATGGCCGCTCGTCAGATGGGGCCGTGGCGAGGCGCACTGTGAAGCCCATTGTGGGCCTGTTTTGAATAAGAAAAGCCGCCTCCGAAAAGGGGGGCTCAGAGCGACGCAATCCCAGCCCTCCGACTTCCCCCTTCTATTATAGCATTAGCAACGTTTTTCTTATTTAAAGTTCCAGAGGCCTTCTCCAGCCTTCGCCCGGCACTCATTACAGGCGAAATCAAAATTGGCTTAGATGTGGCCCCCTCCCCCTCTGCCTACCCCTCCCCCGATCCGGCCCGGCACGGCGCAGGCATGGGAAGGGGGTGAGGGGGCGGCGGCAGGGGACCCCGAGGAGCCTGGGGAGTCGTCTACGTGGCCACGAGTGGGCCCCACTTCTTTCCCTCTCCTCTTGCGGCCCCCGCCCCAGGTTTGGTCCCGGGTTAGATTTTGAGTGGGAGCCTTGGGGCTGAAGCAAGCCTTGTCCCAGCCACGGGGATCCACGGACACGCGTGGGGAGGGTGGAGCGCTGAGGCGGGAGGGGAGGGGCACTGTGGCCCTAGGACCCCCGCCCCACCCCCAGCCTGGACGGCGACAAGGCGGCTCGGCCGGGGGAGGTGGGGGCTGACTCATCCCCTCCAGAACTTTCCGTCTTCTGGGAATATCTGTCTGCTTCCCCGGCCCCTCTCGCCCTCTCTTCCCGCGTCTTCTCCGGGCTGGGCTGCCTGCGTCTCTGTCTAGCCCCTGCTCCCTCATCTCTTTGTCTCCCCCTGGGGCTCTACCCTTCTCTGTCTCTACCCCTCTTGGTCTCTCGGACACCCCCCGCAGCCCCCGCCTCTTCCCGTAACCCTGTCTGTCAGTCTGTCTG
>SJYX01022125.1:300395-331853 GCA_006410675.1 Oreotragus oreotragus | reverse complement strand
GATCATCCCCATACACCAGCCCCAAGCATCCTGCATCCTGCATTGAACATAGACTGGCAATTCATTTCTTACATGATAGTATACATATTTCAATGCTATTCTCCCAAATCATCCCTCCCTCTCCCTCTCCCTCTCCTTCTCCCTCACAGTCCATAAGTCCGCTCTACACATCTGTATCTCTTTTGCTGTCTTGCATACAGGGTCCTCATTACCATCTTTCTAAATTCCATATATATGTGTTAGTATACTGTATTGGTGTTTTTCTTTCTGGCTTACTTCACTCTGTATAATTGGTTCCAGTTTCATCCATCTTATTAGAACTGATTCAAATGGTATTTTTTTCTATATACATTTCTTTCTCCACTTACTACCTTCTCCCCACTACTCTCTTCCTTAGTTAATGCAATACATGAAACCTGTTGGGACTTTTACTCTGAGGGCATCGACCAGGCTTTGGAGGGGCCTTATGGGAAATTAATCCAATCTCCCTCTGGGTGCTCAAATTTTCTTTAAATACCTTACACTCAAGTCAGGCTTACTACTGAGCTAAGTAACACATGTCAAGTGGCTTAGTATCTGTGAGTTTTATTTCTTCGGGTGTAAAATTGAAATGATTAAAGTCTACCTTGAAAAGATGTTATAAGGTTCTACTACTAAGGATTTGAATGATGCACCTGCTTAGTTTTCCCAAGTCTTATCTAACTGAGTGGTTCTCAAATGGGGGTTGTTTGCCTCATAGGGGATATTTGGCAATGTCTGGACATGTTTTAGGCTGTCATAATTGGGAGAAGCCAGGGATGCAGCCCAACAGCCTATAATTCACATGATATACCCCCTTCTCCCATGATAAAAAAGTGACCAGTTCCAAGTGTAAATAGCACTGCCACTGAGAAATTCTCATCTAGTCTTTGCTTGAACAATTTTCCTGATGGGAGATTATCCTCCTGTGAGAGACTAGGCACTGAATCATTGGAGAGTTATGTGAAAAGAATTTTTTGGTTACATTGAATCAAAATCTATGACTCTGCCTGCTAGCCAAGGTTTTGTTTTGTGGGACAAGATAAGTCCATTCCTCTTTCATGTGATGGTTCTTCCAGCACCTGAAAGAGCCATTTTTCCTCCTTAAAGCCTCCAAACTCACAGAGGCATCCAGGATACTCCCAAACAAGTGAGGATGAAACCCCAACAGTTTTGCTCAACATTTGAACATTTTATTTCAAATTCTGTCTACAAGTCTATGAGTTCTAGAAGAGTTTAAATAAACCAAACTGCACCAAAATACATTTATAAAACCACAAAAGGGATCCATCGGACTTGTCTGTAAATATGAAGTTATGAGCCCATTGCCTGGGGTGCATTTTTAAAAATCTTTTTCTTCCTTTCCCACCATAAAAAGGCAACAGAGCAAACATTTTGTTATACAGCCCTACACAAAACTGAAATTGTGCCACTTCATAACAAAGGTGCAGCACTGAGCTCTACACTGTGCATTACTTTGAAGAGAAAAAGGAAATGATACAGATTTATTCTTGTGCAATAAGAAATACAGAAACAAAAAAAAATGAAGGTTTGCCATCTTGAGCTTGAAATTATTGTCAAATCTTATCGGAAATACATTTATTCTGATTTCTGGCAATCTAACCCCCTTTAGCCATTTCACAGTTGGTGAGCAGAAAGGATGTTTCTGCCTCATTTACAGCGTCTGAACATGATTCAGACAATCAACTGCAACATTAGTCAAAGAAATCAGTGGCTAATGATTTCTGACAAGCGCTGCAGTAACAGGCTGAGGACCAGACTGGGCAGCAACGACAGTGAGAGCATTTTACTAGGGACAGCAATAGGCGATGGGAGGAGACGATAAAAATGAGGGTAAACATACTGCTTCCCCATCACCTAAAGGCTCTTATACACTTTCTGCAAAGGCATAGTATCTGACATGCAGTAAATACAGTAATCTTTTGCTGCAAGTATGTTATATTGAATGAACACTGAAGACAATCAAGTGTGCACCTCTTCAAACAATAACACACAAAAGTAGTTAAATATTTTGCATTCTGCTGAAACTATACCCTTAAGGTAGGAGTAGTCTAGCCATACTATTTATATGGATCATTTGGACTGTGTGTGCTTTCTCCCTGAAATGCATTACTCATCATTTAAACTGTTACAGACCTACTGTTTACATCACCTGACACAGAAAGGAAAGGCTGATGACCCAGTGCAGAAAGAACCGAGTGTTAAAAGACATGAATTCTTGCTTCTCTTAGGCCTCGAGCTCAGAGCGTGACGTTGGACAGGTCACTTGGTTACCTTGAGCTTCAGTTTCCAAGTTTGAAAGATAAAGGGGTAGGACCAAAGGATATAGAATTCTCCGTTCCAAAAATATGATTTTGATTTTAGACTACGTTGATATATTTATATGTCCTTATTATTTTTAATCATTTATCTTTGGCTTCAAAATCCCTGATGAATTTATCTTATGTTTAATTTTTTTAAAACAAGAGAAACAAAATGTTAAGTCATTTCATTCACTTGAAATTTTATTTTCAACCTTTTCCCCTTATTTGAAAAATATTGCATATTCTTAATGAACTGCTTTTAAAAAAATATCCCTACCATGGAGTAAGTGATAACAAGAAAGGCTAAAGCTACAAAGCTTTTGGTTCATATTAAATAGTGATTGTTACATATACAATGATGAGTGCTGTTCAGAGATAGTAAACATTTTTATACCTTGAAATATTTAAAAATTGGATGAAAATTCACCATGAATTTCACTTAAATTCATAAACCGAATTAGAATTGCTGGTTAATCTCTCACATATTAGAGTTTACATTGCATTTTCAAAAGCTATAATGATAAAAATAAATGTCAAAAATTTCCAAGAATTTTCTTTCACTAAAACCTCTCTATAAATACATTCAATATACAAATGACCCTCAAACTCCAAAACAATGAAACAGAATTCCACTTACAAACGAAAGTTTCCTCAGTAGTAAATTGGAACATATTACTTAAAACTGTCATTTTCTAAATCAGTCAATATATGTGTGTACTATATTAGCAAGAGACAAAAGAAATTTTATTCGAATTCTCAATAATTATTTTCTATGCGGTAAATCAGAAAGCATGGAAACATTTATCTTGGACAGCCCAATCATGGTGTGAGTTATAGTTATAGCTCCTTAAAAAGAAAATTTCCCTGCCCTTTATTTCCTGCTTGGGAAATCCACCGGAGTTTTTGCTGTATATTTTGTAGAAGGCCCTTGACCAAAGGCATCACTGAGGTGGCCAGACATGAAAAGTTCTATTCAGTGGNTTATAGTTATAGCTCCTTAAAAAGAAAATTTCCCTGCCCTTTATTTCCTGCTTGGGAAATCCACCGGAGTTTTTGCTGTATATTTTGTAGAAGGCCCTTGACCAAAGGCATCACTGAGGTGGCCAGACATGAAAAGTTCTATTCAGTGGAAGAATAGAGTGATCAGTTAGCTCAGTCATGTTCTCTTAGGAAATTCGGGAACACCACACAGAGGGTAATGGCAGAAGTGAGAAGGTGCTCAAAGACCACCAAGAGTGTGGTCAAGTCACGTCAACAGAGTGGATCAGACAGACGACTCCTGCTAAGAGGGTAATAAGGACACTGAGCCCCTCTTCTCCCAGGACTCCTCCGGTTCCTGAGAGTCTTTCAGTTTGTGAAGCCAACTGTCCACTGACCCTAGGGACTCACGGGCTATGATCTCCCTTCTGGTCACGGGAATCTTTACAATCAATGACTTACCAGAGGTCATCTGCATGAGCCTCTTTCTTGCACTCAAAGGAAAAAACTGAGAAGTACTGAGAAGTAAAAGAGTTCTGTGGAACTAAAGTGGCAAGTGAATAACTTCAAGCCTTTCTCCCTTTCCATGTTTATCAGTGAAAAACAATACAGGCGGATTCCTTCTACAGCGAGTTGATGCAGGTTATATAAAATGATTAGAGATTTCACTGTCAGAAAAGATTTGAGGGGAAATTTTTGCGTATTTTTTAAACTAACAAAGTCTCCAGTTCCACTCATTGGAAAAGACCCTGATGCTGGCAAAGACTGAAGGCCAAAGGAGAGGAGGGTGGCAGAGGATGAGATGGCTGTCCGTTGATGACTGATTCAATGGACGTGAACTTGGGCAGACTCCAGGAGACGATGAGGTACTGGGAGGCCTGGCCTGTTGCAGCCCATGGGGTCACACAGAGTTGGACAGGACTGAGCATGCACACACAATTGCTGAATGAATGTGAGTGAGTTTTGGAAGGTCCTGGTAATACAGTACCTGCAGGAGCATTAGGAAAACAATGTTTATAGGAGGATGAAAAGGGAGTGTGAAGAATGATTGTGTTATGATAACATTACCAGCCATTTCAGTTCTCTGCTCTTTATGGAGACTAAAGAGGGTGGTGGCAAACAGAATCAAATGAGGAGCCCATCAAATTTAATTTGGCCAAACAGGTACTGTCACTTTGCCCATGCAGAAATGGCAACATGTATGTCTTACTGGAACGTGCAGGACTCTAGAAACCTCCCTCCAGGCACAAAGACCTCCTGTTGTCAGGAATCAACTCAGATCTCTGTATCTCCATGCCCCTCTGCCTGCACTGCTCTTTCTGATTTTATGCACGACTCTTCTGGTGGGTAGACACACACATACACACACACACACACACAACACACATACACACACACACAACCACACACACACACTTTCTATTTTGTGCTGTTTCACCGCTGAGTAAAGCACCATATGTATCTACTTAATAATGTTTCTCTCTCTCCAATTAGACCACAGGTACCACAAGATCAGGAACGATACCTGTTTTTCTCTCTGTTGTACCCTTCAGTTCAGTTCAGTTCAGTCGCCCAGTTGTGTCTAACTCTTTGCAACCCCATGAATTGCAGCACGCCAGGTCTCCCTGTCCATCACCAGCTCCTGCAGTTCACTCAGACTCACAGCCATTGAGTCAGTGATGCCATCCAGCCATCTCATCCTCTGTTGTCCCCTTCTCCTCCTGCCCCCAATCCCTTCCAACATTAGAATCTTTTCCAATGAGTCAACTCTTTGCATGAGGTGGCCAAAGTACTGGAGTTTCAGCTTTACCATCATTCCTTCCAAAGAAATCCCAGGGCTGATCTCCTTCAGAATGGATTGGCTGGATCTCCTTGCAGTCCAAGGGACTCTCAAGAGTCTTCTCCAATACCACAGTTCAAAAGCATCAATTCTCCGGTGCTCAGCTTTCTTCACAGTCCAACTCTCACATCCATACATGACCACAGGAAAAACTATAGCCTTGACTAGACAGACCTTAGTCGGCAAAGTAATGTCTCTGCTTTTGAATATGCTATCTAGGTTGGTCATAACTTTCCTTCCAAGGAGTAAGTGTCTTTTAATTTCATNTCAGCTTTCTTCATAGTACAACTCTCACATCCGTACATGACCACAGGAAAAACTATAGCCTTGACTAGACGGACCTTTGTTGGCAAAGTAATGTCTCTGCTTTTGAATATGCTATCTAGGTTGGTCATAACTTTCCTTCCAAGGAGTAAGTGTCTTTTAATTTCATGGCTGCAATCACCATCTGCAGTGATTTTGGAACCCCCCAAAATAAAGTCTGACACTGTTTCCACTGTTTCCCCATCTATTTCCCGTGAAGTGATGGGACTGGATGCCATGATCTTCGTTTTCTGAATGTTGAGCTTTAAGCCAACTTTTTCACTCTCCTCTTTTACTTTCATCAAGAGGCTTTTTAGTTCCTCTTCACTTTCTGCCATCAGGGTGGTGTCATCTGCATATCTGAGGTTATTGATATTTCTCCCAGCAATCTTGATTCCAGCTTGTGCTTCTTCCAGCCCAGCGTTTCTCATGATGTACTCTGCATAGAAGTTAAATAAGCAGGGTGACAATATACAGCCTTGATGTACACCTTGGTACTCCTTTCCCTTTTTGGCACCAGTCTGTTGTTCCATGTCCAGTTCTAACTGTTGCTTCCTGACCTGCATATAGGTTTCTCAAGAGGCAGGTCAGGTGGTCTGGTATTCCCACTTCTTTCAGAATTTTCCACAGTTGATTGTGATCCACACAGTCAAAGGCTTTGGCATAGTCAATAAAGCAGAAAGAGATGTTCTTCTGGAGCTCTCTTGCTTTTTTGATGATCCAGCAGATGTTTGCAATTTGATCTCTGGTTCCTCTGTGCAGTTTAGGAGCAGCCAGTCCCTGCCCTGTGCTGTCTAACCTGGGAGGGCACTGTTTCTCAGACATGACAGTGCCAGCAGAACCAGGGAGCTTAAAGAAATGAGTATAAGCATTTATGCATTCACTCTGAATGCATACCTACTGTGTCGAGTGCTGTTCCAGGAGCTGAGACAGCAGTGAACAAAATAGAGACCCCCCCCCCCTCCAAAAAAAAATCCTGTTCTTCTGCAGTTTATGTTGGAGTCAGGTGAGATAGATAATGTATAAAATATATAGTTAAATTATTCAGGATGTCTGATGATGAGTTCTATGTAGGAGGCGAGACATAAGGGAGGGCCTCTCTGAGAAGATAACCTTTGAACCTTAAAAAAAAGTGCTATCTGTTGTTGGTGGTAATATAAATTGGTATAGTCACTATGGAGGTTCCTTAAAAAACTGAAAATACAGTTAACATATGGTCCAGTAATCCTACTCCTGGGCATATATCCTGAAAAGATGAAAACTCTAATTTGAAAAGATACATGCACCCCAATGTTCATAGCAGCACTATTTACAATAACCAAGAGGTAGAAGCAACCTATATGTCTATCAACAGATGAATGGATTAAAAAAAAAATGTGGCATATATACATAATGAAGTACTAGCCATAAAAAATAATGAAATAATGCCCATTTGCAGAAACATGGATGGACGCAGAAATCATCATACTAAATGAAGTCAGACAAAGACCAATATTATATGATATCACTTATATGTGGAGTCTAAAGAAGAGATACAAATGAACTTACCAATCAGAAACAGAAGCGGACTCACAGAAAGCCAACTTATGGTTACTAAAAGGGGAAGGGGGTAAGGGATATTAGGAGCTTGGGATAAACAGATACACACTAGAATATATAAAGTAGAATCTTGAGAGTCCTTTGAACAGCAAGGAGATCAAACAAGTCCATCCTAAAGGAAATAAGTCCTGAATGTTTGTTGGAAAGACTGATGTTGAAGTTGAAGCTCCGATACTTTGGCCACCTGATACGAAGAGCCGACTCACTGGAAAAGACCCTGATGTTGGGAAAGATTGAAGGCAGGAGGAGAAGGGGATGACGGAGGATGAAATGGTTGGATGGCATCATCAATTCAATGGACATGAGTTTGAGGCAACTCTGGGAGATGGTGATAGGGAAGCCTGGCATGCTGCAGTCCATGGGGGTCTCAAAGAGTTGGACATGACTGAGCAACTGAACAACATCAGATACTGAATCACTTTGCTGTACACCTGAAACTATCATATCATTATAAATCAACTATACTTCAATAAAAAATAAAATAGTGCTATCTGGGGGCTGATGACAAGGGTGCATTCATTTGTGAAAATTCACTGAGCTCAGTACATATGTGATTTTATGCATTTTCCTGAATGCATTTCAAACTTTAATGCTTGTTTAAATTCAGTGTGAGCAATATCACCTACTAATAATAGCTATCCTTTACTCTTATGTAGTAACTGTGATAGGTATTTTCTACTCATTATCTCATTTAACCCTCACAATACAGCTAACATGTATTATTGTTGCCCCCACTTTTAGAGAGGAGGACAGTGTATAGCTCTCCTGCCCTTGACAGGCACTGCAAACACAATGAGTCACATAGCTCCTATCCTCCAAAACAAACACATGGGCAGTGGAGAAAGTGTGGGTACTGTGGGAACCAAGAGTGGGGAGTGAAGCTGAGCCTGAGAGGCGGGTGTCAAGGCAACCTCCTCTAGGAAGTGATGACTAAGTCAGGAAGTGGATTCAGCAGGCAGGGGGGTTGAGGGTGTCATATACTGAGGAGAGTATATATATTGAGAGTATGTGGTATATTTGGGGGTTGGAGCCTGGCATGGCTGCACATAGGATGGAAGGAAGGAAGAACAGGTGATTTCTTTGGGAGATAGGTGGGGAATCAGATCAGGAGGGTCATGCTAATCCTATTCTGGAAGGGATCTGAGCATACAGGACTTGCTGTTTAGTCACTAGGTCACATCTAACTCTTTGTGATCCCATGGACTGCAGCATGTCAGGCTTCTCTATCCTTCACTCTCTCCTGGAGTTTGCTCAAACTCATGTCCATTGAGTCGATGATGCCATCCAACCATCTATCCTCTGTTGTTCCCTTCTCCTCATGCCCTCAATCTTTCCCAGCATCAGGGTCTTTCCCGATGAGTCGGCTCTACATTCATATTTTGCAGATACCAGTGTGGCCACAGTGTGAAACAAGGCTGTTAGAGGTGGTGGTCACTGAGGGTGGGGTGTGGGGAATCCTGATGGCCTGAAATACGGACATGGCAGTAGGGGCAGGAAGACATGACTGAATTCAGGAGACACTGAGAAGGCTGAATTTATCAGCCTTGGTGTTGACTGAATGATGTGCCCAGTGAGAGGCAGGGTGAAGTGATGTCCAGGTCTCTGACTTGGGCTATTGACACAATTCACAGAGACTGCCCAGTTGTGGGAGGGGCTGGCAGGAGGAGGGAGGATCTGGCAGCAACAGAGAGGTGACTTGAAGAGCTCGTAAAATTTCCCAGCAGCCCAGTAGCAATGACAGGCAGGCAGCCCCACAAAAGTGTGGAGTTGGCACTGATGTGCAAACCTGGGTGGCTGCTGAAGCCCCTGGAATGGAGGCAGGAGCAGCACAGAAGAGGGCGGATCCCTCTGAGGTCATCTGGAATGCTCTGCCTCCACTGCTGTAGTCTGCATGGGGCCTTGCACTTCCCAATCCTAACACTCACCTTATTGTAACTACTTGTCTGATGTTTTATTTTCTCTACAGAACTTACCCCCATCTAAAATTGTTTTGTTCCTTCTTCACTGTATGTCTCTCCACACTAGAACACAAGCCTTAGGAAGGCTGGAACTCTGTCCCTCTTGCTCACTGCTGTCATTCCTCCCTCTGGACAGCATTTACTGATCCCTATGAATGGTCCATTCACTGGTCTGACTGGTTGCAGGTGACACAGACTCAAGAGAGCACAGGATAATGGAGTTGCCTTGTGCAGTGAAGTCACTGGACATGAGTTTCACACTTTGCACAGCACTGAAACACTCTAAGTGTAAATCAGAGCATGTGTTTATTTATTTGGCAGCAGCGCACGGGATCTTTGATCTTCACTGCAGCACGCATGACCTTTAGTTGTGGCATGTGAGCCCTCAGTTGCAGCAACTGGGATCTAGTTCCCTGACCAGGGATCAAACATGGGCCCCCTGCACTGGGAGTGCAAAATCTTAGCCACCAGATCACCAGGGAAGCCCCTGTGTGCAACTGACTCTAAAAATTAAATCTGCAAGATGATATCTCCTCTATCAGCATCTCCAATTGCACATTTATATCTTAGAGTTGCATTATGTGTGGCTATAGGCCTGGATCACCTTCAGTAGATAAACCTCTGCTAAATAAGATTCACTCTTCCTTCCTTTCCCGTGCCTTCCTCCCTTGACTCTGCCTTCCATCTTTTCTTTCTTTATTTCAGCCAATACATGAAGTATCAGTCTTGTTCTAGGTAGAGGTTCAGAGATGAACAGGATAGAAGTTTCTTCCCTTCCCTTGCACCTCCTGGAGTTTACATACTGTTAGGAGGTCTGATGATAAACAAGTGATAAACAATATCCTTGTTTTTGTGGATCTTGTAGTAAAGATATGAGCCCAAACTTAATGTTTGTTAATGACTCATTTGTTATTGACATAGGTAAGTAATCACTTCAGCAAACACTGCTGGGGTACTTTCTACGCACCTCTGCAAGGGGGGATAAGTAATCCAGTGAGAGTGTGTTTATCTTATGTTGTCTTGTTTCAGTGAAGGTGAGTCAAGAAGAACAATAACACAGCAGGATTAGTACTCTACAAGGAGGGTGCCTGCAGCTGCTATGGAAGGAAGGGACACCCTAGCTCACCCTCTGGAACCACATGAGGGCTGAATCGATTTCTGCCTACAGTTGTCATCAATAGTCAGAAAACAATCAATGAAAACCAAAGAAAGTAGAAATAGTATTTTCTGGCACTGAATAGGAAACAGTTACAAGCATGTAATTGTAAAGACAAAATGTACATCTCAGTTGGAAAGCTGCAAAATACTTTGACATGGTTGGAAGACAGAGTGTGCCCAGGAAAGTAGACTAAAAAGGTGGATAGAAATTAAACCACAAAGATAGGCCAAAAAAGGGTCCTGTGTGCCAGTCTAAGGGGCTGAAACTTGAAGCTGCGGAGGATGATGCAGCATGAACAGTTATCATCAGGTATGGGACATAATTTGTATTAGAGAAAGATCATCAGACAGGGGCACAAAGGATGGAGAATGCTTTCAAAGAGAGGGAAACTAGACATACTGCTAAGTCACTACACAGGAGACTGCCATTTAAAAAGCTTACGAAATGCTCTAAATACCACTTTCCATTGAAGGAACCAAAGTCCCTTAGAGAAATGATTGATTACATGTGTGGGGCAAGAAACGTATAAGATGATTCTGGATCATTTGGTCATGCCAAAGAGAAAGGAAGCTATGAAAACCACAAGGGTTGGGACTTCCCTGGCAGTTCAGTGGTTAAAACTTCGCCTTCCAATGCAGGGGGTGGGTTTGATCCTGGTCCCTAAGATCCCACATGTCTTAGGGTCAAAAAACCAAAATATAAAGCAGGAGCAATATTGTAACAAATTCAATAAAGACTTTAAAAAAAACATAGGGGAAAAACACAAGGGTCATGTATGAATGTGAGAGTTGGACTGTGAAGAAAGCTGAGTGCAGAAGAATTGATGCTTTTCAACTATGGTTTTGGAGAAGACTCTTGAGAGTCCCTTGGGCTGCAAGGAGATCCAACCAGTCCATCCTAAAGGAGATCAGTCCTGGGTGTTCTTTGGAAGGAATGATGCTAAAGCTGAAACTCCAGTACTTTGGCTACCTCATGCAGAGTTGACTCATTGGAAAAGACTCTGATGCTGGGAAGGATTGGGGGCAGGAGGAGAAGGGGACGACCGAGGATGAGATGGCTGGATGGCATCACGGACTCGATGAACATGAGTTTGAGTGAACTCTGGGAGTTGGTGATGGATAGGGAGGCCTGGCGTGCTGCGATTCATGGGGTCGCAAAGAGTCGGACATGAGTGAGCGACTGAACTGAACTGATGTCAAAAAGTTCAGAGGCCAACTTAAAAATGGGACAATTTTAGCTTTGAAAATAATAACTTAATGGGTTGATGCAGGCTTCCCTGGTAGCTCAATCAGTAAAGAATCTGCCTGCAGTGCAGGAGACCTGGGTTTGATACCTAGGTTGGGAAGATCCCCTGGAGAGGGAAATGGCAACCCGCTCCAGTATTCCTTCCTGGAAAATTCTATGGACAGAGAAGCCTGGTGGGCAACAGTCCATAGGGTCGCAAAAGTCAGACATGATTTAGCGACTAAACCACCACAATTGGTTGAAGCATATCAAATGTGGTAATGCTATGAGGTCATAATACTTCTACAATAACATACCCTAAGAGATTAACCTTTGGAGCAACCTAGGGAATAGAATTATTATTTTAAACACTGGTAAGTAAAGGGGGAAAGTCAAACATCTGTCCTGATATTCCTATATCAAGGCAACAAAATAGCTGATGGAAATATTTTAAATTGAGAATTCCAGTTAATACATGCAGCAGGAATGACAGCATTAAATAATATATTTTTCAACCCCTAAGGAAAAATAATGGTTCAGTTGTTACTTCTTCTAGGAAGTTTTTCAAGTTGTGTTTCCTCCTGGCTGTCACCCCAGCATCTTTTTCACATCCTATGTTACTTATCATGTTCATGATTAATAGCTTTTATGTCTGTCTCTTGCACTTGGTCCCAAGTCCCTGCATGACTGGACAGTGCTCTTTACCGTTGTGTGCCTGTGTGTGATAGTTTCAGAATATCGATATTATTATTAACAGTGTGCTTTCAGTTCAGTTCAGTTCAGTTGCTCAGTTGTGTCTGACTCTATGTGACCCCACAAATCACAGCACGCCAGGCCTCCCTGTCCATCACCAACTCCAGGGAGTTCACTCAGACTCACGTCCATCGAGTCAGTGATGCCATCCAGCCATCTCATCCTCGGTCGTCTCCTTCTCCTCCTGCCCCCAATCCCTCCCAGCATCAGAGTCTTTTTCAATGAGTCAACTCTTCGCATGAGGTGGCCAAAGTACTGGAGTTTCAGCTTCAGCATCATTCCTTCCAAAGAACACCCAGGGCTGATCTCCTTTAGGATGGACTGGTTGGATTTCCTTGCAGTCCAAGGGACTCTCAAGAGTCTTCTCCAACATCACAGTTCAAAAGCATCAATTCTTTGGTGCTCAGCCTTCTTCACAGTCCAACTCTCACATCCATATATGACCACAGGAAAAACCATAGCCTTGACTAGATGGACCTTAGTCGGCAAAGTAATGTCTCTGCTTTTGAATATGCTATTTAGGTTGGTCATAACTTTTCTTCCAAGGAGTAAGCATCTTAGTGAATGTCATTTAAGATATTTTGGTGCATTTGGTTATTAGGGTATATTTTTCAAGGATTGTACAAATAATTGTTTTAAATTTCCTTGGGAAGAGTATCTGTAGATAAATTGTCATTTGTTATAGCTTTATTCATTTGTTATAGCTTCTTAGACAATTTATCTTTTTATTATTAAGTTGTACCCTTCTAATAATTTCTATTATTCTGAAGTCAGCTTTGTCTGAAATTAATAGTTATTCCAGCTTTCTTTTGATTAGTGTTAGCACAGTGCTTATATATTTCTCTGTCACTCTATTTTTAACCTATCAGAGTGTTTAAAGTGTGTTTCAGTAGACAACATATAGTTGAGTCTCATTTTTAACATACTGTGGCAATGTCTGTCTTTTACTTTGCATGTTGCAATATTTATATTAAAGTGATTATTGATGTTTTGGGGTTGACATCAACCAAACATTATGTTTTTAACTGTTTTCTATTCATTTCCAGAAACTTCTTTTTCTGCCTTCTTCCATTTTTAAGTTTTAATTAAGCATTTTATCTCCTCTCTTAGTAAATTATACCTTAAACATTTTTTTGGGTAACTGCTCTCGAGTTTTAAATATACATTTCTAACTAATCTAAGTCTACATTCAAATGACACTATTCTGTTTCACACACAGTGCAGGTTCTCCAGGGGATCTTCCCAACCCAGGGATCGAACTCAGGTCTCCCGCATTGCAGGCGGATTCTTTACGAGCTGAGCCACCAGGGAAGCCCACCTTAAAACAGAGTAGTCCCGATTCTTCCTGCCCATCCCTTATGTGTTGCTGGCATTTATTTCACTTATTGGTATCATTAATATTACATTGTTACGATTATTCCTTTAAATAACTGTGAACTTTTCAATCAATTAAGAATAAGGAAAATAAAAGATTTCATTTTACCTTTAAGTTTCTTCCAGTCCAGCGTTTCTCATGAAGTACTCTGCATATAAGTTAAATAAGCAGGGTGACAATATATAGCCTTGATTCCCTATACTGATAACCATTAAAGATAATCCCTGAAAATACAGAAAGAGTTATCTTTAAAAATAGTAAAGAATAAGGAAAATTATTTAAACTAAAGAATATTGGGAAATACATATTATGAAATAAATGAGTGGACATAAATTTCACTAAATGAGTATTAAAAACTAAGATAATTGAGTTAAACTCTCCATTTAAAAGGCAGATATTTTTAAGATTGATTTTAAAAGCAGACAGGGGCTTTCCTGGTGGCTCAGTGGTAAAGAATCCTTCTGCCAATGGAGAAGACAGAGGTTTGATCTGATCCAGGCAGATCTCACATGCCTGAAACAACTAAGTCCATGTGTCAGAACTAGTAAGCCTGTGCTCTAGAGCCCAGGGACCACAACTACCGAAGCCTGCATGCCCTGGGGTCTGTGTTCCACAACAAGAGAAGCCACTGCAATGAGAAGCCTGCTCACTGCAACTAGTGAGTACCCCCCACTCACTGCTACTAGAGAAGAGCCCACACAGCTATAAAGACTCAGCATAGCCAAAAGTAAACAAATAAATAACTTAAGAATATAAAAGAAAAGCAAAAGACAAACCATGAGAAAAAAGATCAAATTACATTAGATAAATGATGACAGAGGGATAGAAAGAAAGGAAGGAAGGAAGAAAAATACCATATGGAAGAAGCCCTTTCAGTCAAATGAAAGTGTACATACAAATGATGGGCATTCCTTCCCTGCAAATAAGTTCATCAATACCATTTTTCTAGATTCCATATGTATGTGTTAATATACAATATTTGTTTTTTTCTTTCTGACTTACAGAGAGCGCACTGTGGTTTACAGTGGGAGAAGGAGAAAGTGGGATAAATGGAGAAAACAGCATTGGCATATATACATTATCATGTGTAAAACAGACAGCTGGTGAGAAGTTGCTATATAACACAGGGAGCCCAGCCTGGTGCTCAGTGATTCCCTAGAGGCATAGGATATGGGGAGGAGAGGGAGGGTTAAGAGAGATCTTATGACAAATTTGCGCTGCTGTATGGCAGAAAGCAGAACAACATTGTAAAGCAATTTTTCTCCAATTGAAAAATAGATTTAAACCTTTTTAAATAGATGAGAGGCAATGAAATATAGTGATATATCTTTCATACTGAAAATTATACAATAATTCCAAACTTTATTTACTTAGTAACATAAAATCATTTAGTATAAAGCGAACATAAAATTATTAAAAATTAATATTTAAAACATGTACACAGGTTGTCTGTTTATGATTTAGAAAGCCAGAAAGGGTTCTTCTCACATCCTAGTAACAATGAAAAGACAACCTACAAAAGCAGGACTTTTCTTGAGTTCATAAGAAATCTGAGATTGCAGATAACCAAATAACCGGAAATCCAAGAAAATACAGATGTCTTCAAAAAGACATGGGCACTGACAGGAAAAGTAAGACAAGATTTCCATTGAAATGGGCAAAAATAATTTTTCAGAAGTTGCACAAATTCCTAAAGACCTAGTAAAGACTAATAGGAATAGACCAAATTTCTGAGAGCCACAGACTCAGAGAATTCATTCCCACTGATAGGCTTCTTTATGCACCTCATGTATTGTTATTAAATATAAAAATAAAAAACCTAAAGACATAATGAAATACTAGAGAAACCACTCTCAGTGGCACAGGCCTGGCACAGGGGAGCACAGCTGGAAATGTACACTATGCATTCAATCCAAGTCACTGACACTGAGAGTCTAGGAAAAGAAGAGAGTGGCAGCAGAAAAGCTCAGAAGGATAAAGGCCAAAGCTTTTCCTCAAATTGTGATAGGAATCAAACCACAGATTCAAAAATTTCTGCAAACATAAAGATCAATAACACACACAATCACACAGCACATCACAGGAAAAGAATGAGTTTTTTTATTAGTAATAGTGCAAGCCAGAAAACAATGAATCAGCATCCTTAAAGTGCTGAAAGAAAAATTCAACTCAGATTTCTATACCTAGTGAAATATCTTTACAAATAAGGGAGAAACAGTTTCTCATAAAAAGAAAAACTGATAGAAGATGTTAAAGTGTTGGGAAAACCAGAATAAAACACTGTTGACCCATATTTGTATAACAACAACAAAAAATACCTTTCAAAATGAAGCCTCCACTCAAAAAAAAAACCACTCATGCATGCAAACAGTGAGATACTTTAATAATAATCAACAATCTACAGTATAAGAATTGTGAAAAGAGTTCACAGCTCAAAAGGAAAAAAATCATCAGATAAAACATGGATCTGCACAAAAATATAAAAATTTCTAGAAATGATTAAAATAGATAAATATAAAATATGCTTTTCTTACTTTAATCACTTCGAATGTCTAAAGGACAAATAATAGCAGTGCATAATGAGCTTATAGCATATTTAAAAGTTAAATAAAATAATGGCATAATATAGGATAATCTGAGAATTTATTGAAAATTTCTTTCATTACATATAAAATGATACAATATTCGTATTTGTTGAGGATTTTTGCTTCTAAAGTCATGAGGTATATTGATCTAAAGTGTTTGTTTTGTACTGTATTTGTTTGCTCTGGTATTACGGTAATCCTTGCCTCATAATGAGTTAGGAAGTGTTTTTCCTTCTTTAATTTTCTGAAAAATTGTGTAGAAATGGTATTCTTTCTTATTTTACTGTTTGGTAGAACTCACCAATGAAACATAGTGAAAGAGAATTAACCTGAAGAATGTCTTTCTGTAAGGTTTTTAACAGTAATGATAACATAGTGAGGACCATTTGAAATGTCTAGAGACACTTGTGTTTGTCACAATTAGTAGGTCCTATGGCTTTTATTTTATTTAATGGAAAAAGACACTACTAAACATCCAACAATGCACGGGACAACCTACCACAACAAATAATTATTTGACAAAGTTTCAATAGTGATGAGGATGCATGATGGTAGGTAAATATAAATTTAATTCTTTATAATTAAAGTAATATTCAAATTATCTCTTCATTCTAGATGAAGAATCTGGTCATTCAAGAAGATATACCTTATATTTAAGTTGTCATATTTATGTGTGTAGAGTTGTTAATAACATTCCCTAACTTTAAAGCACACAAGTTTTGTAATGATCACCCATGTTTCACTCTCTCTTTAAATGGTAAATTATACCTTCTTTATTTTTTATTTCTCAGTCTTATTAGAGATCTATTTCTCCCCCAAAACATTTGTTTGATGGAGTTTTGTTTTTCTGATTTTTTTTTCTCTGATTTTAACATGTCCTCCCTTTGTCTTGTTTAAACTTTATTTTGGTCTTTTTCTAGCATCTTTAAATGTTGAAGTAAAAATTANGATGCTTTTGAACTGTGGTGTTGGAGAAGACTCTTGAGAGTCCCTTGGACTGCAAGGAGATCCAACCAGTCCATTCTGAAGGAGATCAGCCCTGGGATTTCTTTGGAAGGAATGATGCTAAAGCTGAAACTCCAGTACTTTGGCCACCTCATGCGAAGAGTTGACTCATTGGAAAAGACTCTGATGCTGGGAGGGATTGGGGGCAGGAGGAGAAGGAGGATGATAGAGGATGAGATGGCTGGATGGGATCACTGACTTGATGGACGTGAGTCTGAGTGAACTCCCTGGAGTTGGTGATGGACAGGGAGGCCTGGTGTGCTGTGATTCATGGGGTTGCAAAGAGTCGGACACGACTGAGCGACTGAGCTGAACTGATACACGTGTATATTTGATAAAACAAAATTCAATTTAAAAATAAACAAGAACAAGCAAATTGAGGGGATGTGCAAAAGTTATCGTTTGAGCAGTGCCTAAGAATGAGTCGATATAGTTAGAATTAGGTTCAACTTGAATGGAAACCCAAAATAAGAGTGGCTTACTCAAGACAAAACCTTCTTTTATGAAATAGAGATACTTCAAGTTATTTTTTCCTGCATGATCTACATTCTTAGATTACCTCATAGCCAGCATGGCTGCTTCAACTCTATTTATCATGTACATATTCCTATATACATGAAGGATAAAGGGAAAAAAAGAGGTAAAGAGCATATGATAACCATATATCTATATCTATATATATACATATAGGCTTATAAACAACAGAAATTTATTTGTCACAGTTCTGAAGGCTCGAGGTGTGAGATCCCTGTGCCAGTATCGTTTTGTTCTTGTCACCGTCCTTTTCCAAGTTGTAGACTGCTAACTTTTTGATGATAACCATCATCATTCGGACGCCACTGAGCGACTGAACTGAACTGAACTGATATTTTAAGGAAAGTGTTTTTATTTTCTACTGAAGCATAGCAAGCCACCTCAAAACTTGGCTTAACACAGCAATAATTTATTAAGTTATTCTTCATCATGATTCTGTGAGTAGACTACCACAGTTCTGCCTCACCTGCTCTTGGCCAGCATTCAGGGACAAATGATAGATCCAAGGTGATGTCAACCACTAGCTTTTATCTAGAAGCTCACTGGGGCCATTGCCTGAAGCCTCAATCCTCCTTCATGAGGATTTTTCCTCACAGCTGCTTGGGGTCCCTCACAGCCTGGAAGTTGCATTCAAAATGTATCATTACCGGGACTTCCCTGGTGGTCCAGTGGTTGTGGTTAAGAATTCATTTTCCAATGCAAGGAACACAGGTTCAATCCCTAGTTGGGGAACTAAGATCCTACAAGCTCTAGTGGGGCAACTAAGCCCACATGCAATAACTACTGAGCCCGCACGGCACAACTAGAGAGAAACCTGCACACAACAATGAAAGGCCCCACATGTCATCTAAGATATGATGCGGCCAGATAAACAAATTTTTTTTGGAAAATGAATAGCACTTAAAAAAAATATCACTCCAAGCATGGATATCCAAAGAGGAAGAAAATAAAAGCTCCAATCCTCTTAAAGCCTGAGTTTTGAGGTGCCTGAATGTCCATTCTCTGTATTCTACTGGTCAAAGCAGTCATAGGACAAGCGCAAAGAAGGGGGTGGTAGTGGACACATTCTACCTCTTGATGTGAAGAGCAGTATATACAGGAGGGGAAGAATTATTGGGGGCCATCTTTGGAGGTTAACAACCACAGAAGTTTCCTATAAGTTGCCATATACTTCTGCTTACCTCCTATCACCCAGAACTGTTATATGACCATTCTTAGCTACAAGGGAGGTTGGAAACTCTAGTTTTTAAACTGAGCATTAATGTCACTGTATGAAAACTGAGGATTCAACGTTGATGGAAGAATGAGGAACTAATACAGAGTTGAAATGAGTCATCAAAGAATGAATGGTCTAAGGTGAACCAGGAACCAGGATACAAAAATCCCTTGATTTTTGGTCATTGTATGTGATTCATACTTGGTGTATAGCTATATTATAGAATCCAACTTGATAGTTTCTCTTTTTGTTAATAGGTAAGTTAACCTCTGATAAACCTAGACAGCATATTAAAAAGCAGAGACATTACTTTGCCAACAAAGGTCTATCTAGTCAAAGCTATGGTTTTTCCAGTAGTCGTGTATGGATGTAAGAGTTGGACCATAAAGAAGGCTGAGTGCTGAAGAATTGATGCTTTTGAACTGTGCTGTTGGAGAAGACTCTTGAGAGTCCCTTGGACTGCAAGGAGATCCAACCAATCAATCCTAAGGGAAATCAGTCCTGAATATTCAGTGGAAGGACTGATGCTGAAACTGAAGTTCCAGTACTTTGGCCATCTGATATGAGGAGCCAACTTATTAGAAAAGACCCTGATGCTGGGAAAGATTGAAGGCAGGAGGAGAAAGGGACGACAGAGGACAAGATAGTTGGATGGCATCACTGACTCAATGGACATAAGTTTGAGCAAGCTCCAGGAGATGGTGAAGGACAGGGAAGCCTGGCGTGCAGCAGTCCATGGGGTCACAAAGAGCTGGCACAATTGACAGACTGAACAACAAATTAACCTTTATAGTAGGTTGAAAGGTGACTTCCCAAAAGACATGCCCACTTCCTGACCCTCACAGTCTATGAATGTGACCTCATTTGGACAAAGGATCTTTGCAGATATAAACAAGTCTAGAGTCTTGAAATGAGACCAACTAGGATTATCCAGAGGCACTCTAAACATGATGACAAGTGTCTTTATAAGAGACATACAGGGGAGAGACACAGAGAAAAGAGAAGGTCATGTGAAGGAGGCAGATGTTGGAGTTATGTAGCCACAAGCCAAAGGAACTCCTAAAGCCACAAGAAGCTGGAAGATGCAAGGAAGCTTTCTCTCCTAGACACTTCAGAAGGAGCACGGCCCAACTGATACCTTGATTGTGGACTCCTGGCCTCAAGAACCCAGAGAGAATAAACTTCAATTGTTTTAACTTACTGAGTTTGTGGTAATTTGTTACGGCATAACAAATAAGACTTTCTATATTCTTTTACTCCCTCTGTGCTGATTGTATTTCTCTTCTTCTAATGGTTGCCCCTTGATGTGTTAGCAAATATATTTAATCAGTTTTCTTATAAAAATCCCAGAGTCACAAATAAAACAAGAATCTTAACATGCTAACCACCCATTGAATGTAACCCCACCTAATATTGATTCCCATAATGTTTCATTTTTCCATACACAGAATGTTATNCCTATATGCAGGTCAGGAAACAACAGTTAGAACTGGACATGGAACAACAGACTGGTTCCAAATAGGAAAAGGAGTACATCAAGGCTGTATATTGTCATCCTGCCTATTTAACTTATATGCAGAGTACATTATGAGAAACGCTGGGCTGGAAGAAGCACAAGCTGCAATCAAGATTGCTGGGAAAAATACCAATAACCCCAGATATGCAGATGACACCACCCTTATGGCAGAAAGTGAAGAGGAACTAAAAAGCCTCTTGATGAAAGTTAAAAAGGAGAGTGAAAAAGTTGGCTTAAAGCTCAACATTCAGAAAACGAAGATCATGGCATCTGGTCCCATCACTTCATGGCAAATAGAAGGGAAACAGTGGAAACAGTGTCAGACTTTATTTTTTTGGGCTCCAAAATCACAGCAGATAGTGATTGCAGCCATGAAATTAAAAGACGCTTACTCCTTGGAAGGAAAGTTATGACCAACCTAGATAGCATATTGCAAAGCAGAGACATTACTTTGCCAACAAAGGTCCGTCTAGTCAAGGCTATGGTTTTCCCATGGTCATGTATAGATGTGAGAGTTGGACTGTGAAGAAAGCTGAGCGCTGAAGAATTGATGCTTTTGAACTGTGGTGTTGGAGAAGACTCTTGAGAGTCCCTTGGACTGCAAGGAGATCCAACCAGTCCATCCTAAAAGTGATCAGTCCTGAGTGTTCATTTGAAGGACTGATGTTGAAGCTGAAACTCCAATACTTTGGTCACCTGACGTGAAGAACTGACTCATTTGAAAAGACCCTGAAGCAGAAAAACTGAAAGCGGTAGGAGAAGGGGACGACAGAGGATGAGATGGCTGGATGGCATCACCAACTCGATGGACGTGAGTTTGGGTGAACTCTGGGAGTTGGTGGACAGGGGGGCCTGGCGTGCTGTGATTCATGGGGTCGCAAAGAGTCGGACACGACTAAGTGACTGAACTAACTAACACTCTTTTAGTATTTGCATGTTGGAAAATGTCTGTTTTGCCATCATTCCCTATCACACCCTCCCCTTTCTTTACTCTCTTGCCAGCCAGACTAGTGGTTCTATCCTATCGTCTTGGTCCTGAATCAGGTCTTATTTAGCAATGCAGGGTTCCTACCCTATGGTGATATTGAAGCAATGGCAAATATGCTGCCAAGCTGTTGGAGGAAAGCTTGGTTTAATTCCTGGTCATAAGCTGTGCCTGCCTAGGACCACAGCTTCATGCAAGCCTTGTAAGGCAGCAGTTGGCAATTATTTTTCAGTCTCGTGACACAGATAGGGGAGCCCTGTTGCAGCCTCTTGTTTCTGGTGATGACCTTGTCTACATATGATCACGTTTAGACCCAGTTAACCCTGCAAAGGATAAACTCAGCTGCCATGGCAGGTTCTGAGTCCAGTTTGCTAGTTTCTTTAGTTAAGGTTTGCATTTCATGTCACTGTCCTGCTTCCCACTGCAAACACATATTTGATTTGTCTTTGAATCTGGCTATGTTTGTTTAATTTTTGGTTTGAGTAGTTTGTCCATTGTTGCTATCTCTGGGGGAAAAAAAAAGGAGTACCTCAATGCATAAATTTATAGAACAATATTCTTTAATTTTCCAGAAGAAAATTTAAAACATTGCAATCCCTTAAAATTTTAGTTCAATTCCCCCTTGGAAACCATGTGGGCTTTTTTTTTTTTTTCTGGTGAAAGCTCACTAAATCTTTAAAATTTAACTTTTTTCTATCTAGTGGTTTTATCAGAATTTTTTTTTTTCTAAAGTTTATATTAGACATTCATGCTTCCCTGGAAAATAATTTTATTTTGAAACAAACAAATTAGACATGATTATTTTAGTTCACTTTAAGATTATTTTTATCATTCTTCTTTATATTTTGTGTGTTTTTTTGGGGTGTGTGTGTGTGTGTGTGTGTGCTTTCTCCTTTTCCTCTTGATTAGATTCTTGGGGTTTTTTCTTTCTAAATAACCCCCTTTACTTATTTACTTATACCTTTTTCACTTTCTAATACATAAAATTCTATTTTTAAGTTAGATTTTCCTTCTGTTCCTCTTATATTTATTCTATTTTTTCTAATTTCTTGAGTTAGATTATTAATGTTTAAAATTATTTATAAATATTATCTTTTTCTCTCTAGACCATCAGCTTAAATATGCTTTCATTACTGTTATTTTTCAATATTCTCTAAATTTTTCGTTTTTTTTTTTTATTAGACAGTAGGTGATTTTTTTGTTTTTCTTTGTCTCCTAGTTTTGCCATTGATTTTTAGTTTTCTTCCATTAGGACTAGAAAATGTCATGTGTTGCATGATTCTTGAGAAAATAATGATTATTTGCTTTGCTGTGTACAGTTCTAAGTTTATTGTATGTGTTTTACTTAGCTTATTTATTATTTTGTGAACTTTATCTCTTAGGCTAAAAGAGATGAAGAATTCCTACTTCTATTTCGCTCTTCTATTTTTTTAATACTTTTGCTTTATGAATTAGAATGTTATAATTGGTATATAAATAAATATAAATGTAAGGTCTGCATTGTGCAGTTTGCCCTTTATTCTAAATTGCCTTTATTTAAGGCAATGGCATCCCACTCCAGTACTCTTGTCTGGAAACTCCCATGGATGGAGGAGCCTCGTAGGCTGCAGTCCATGGGGTCGCTGAGTCAGACACGACTGAGTGACTTCACTTTCACTTTTCACTTTCATGCATTGGAGAAGGAAATGGCAACCAACTCCAGTGTTCTTGCCTGGAGAATCCCAGGGATGGCTGAGCCCAACGGGCTGCCGTCTACGGGGTCGCACAGAGTCGGACACGACTGAAGCGACTTAGCAGCAGCAGCAACTCACATTTAATACTTTTTGCTTGAGTCTTACTATCATCATATGTTCCCTTTTGCCCCTTTTCAGTTTCTATCTCCTATCTTCAGCCTTAAGCAACCACTGATCTACTTTCTGTCAGTGTAGATTAGATTTGACTTTCCTTGAGTCTCATCAGAATGGAATTTTATAGTATGTAGTCTTTTTCTGTCTGGCTTCTTATACTCAGTGTAATGTTTTTTATATTGATCCACTTTGTTGCATATACAATAGGTTTGTTCCTTTTAAATTCTGAATAGTACTCCATTACATAAAAATACTACATTTAGTCAGTCACCAGTTTGGGCAAGTATGAGTACAACGTGTATGAACATTCACAATAAGTCTTTGTGTATGTATATGCTTTCATATCCCTTGGGGAAACACCTAGAAATTAAATTGTTGGGCCATAGGATTGGTGCATGTTTAACTTATGAGAAAACTGTCAAATAGTTTCCCAAAGCATGTGCAGCATGGGGCAGTCCCATCAGTATGAGAGTTCCAGTGTCTCCACATCTTCAGATCATCACTTGACATTGTCAAATTTAAACAGTCTTAGTCATTCTAATGGCTTATTGGTATTTCATTGTGTTTTCTCTAATTCTTTAAAATTTTAGCACTCAATATTGTTTCATTTATTGTTATACTGCCATAAATAGATTAAACATCAGTTTAGATCATTCTAATTACAATTCTGAGGAACTCTTTACTTTCTACAATGGTTTTTCCAAAAAAACTTTTTATTTAGAAGAATTTAAATTTACAGGACATTTGCAAAGGTCATAGAGAGAGTTCACATAAACCCCATACCCCATTTTCCCTTGTATAACAAGTATAATATACTTGTTAACTAGTGAACCAATACTGACTCATGATTATTAACGAAAGTCAGCCCTTTATCCACATTTGTTCAGTGTTGGTCTAATGTCCTGTTCTTATTTCAGAATCCCATCCAAAATACACATTCCATCTGGTAATCATGTCTCCTTAGGGTCTTCCTGGCTCCCTCTTGCCCCTCCATCTCCAACACTGAAACATCTGGCTCTCACCATATACCATCATTTTCCTAACTGTTCAATTCCAGCATTGTATAGTGGCACTGAATTTGTTAACCCACACCCCAAAGGAAACAGCTTTATCAGCTAGAGGACAGGGCCACTGATTTCCAAAGTAACTTGGGACAGTACCTTTTCTACCCACTCTCTTCAATAAAGTTGCTTCATTCATCTATAAAGGAGATTGTTTAGTCACATTTATACCCCATCGAACCTCATAAATAATGTTTAACTTTGCAAACATTAAGGCTCACACTTTATGCTATAAAGTTCTACGTATTTTGACAAGTGTCTAATGTCAATGTATTCACAATTACAGTATCACATATAATAATTTATCCACCCTAAAAATATCTGTGCTTCATATCCCCTATTCCACCTCTTTCTTTATCTCCAATTACCTGACAATCAATGATATTTTTACCAGCTCATTCTTACAAAGTTTTGCCTTTTCCAGATAATCTCACTTAGCAATATAAAATTAAACCATATATTTTAGTGGCTTGATTGCTTGTTTGTATTGCTTAATAATATCCCATTGTATATATGTACCACAATTTGATTTGAAGGACATCTTGATTGCTTCCCTTCTTCTGGGAATTATGAATAAAGCTCCTATAAACATACCTATGCAGACTTTCCTTGTGCATAAGTTTTCAAATCAGTTGGATAAATTCTTAGCCTCATGATTGCTAGATTATATGGTAAGGCAATGTATACTGTTGTTAGAAACTGCCAAACTGTCATCCAAAGTGGCTGTCCATTTTGCATTTTTATCCAGCAATGAATGAGAAGTCCCCCGCTCCATACCCTCACCAGCAATTTGTAGTGTCAGTCTTTTTTGGAGTTTTGCCATTCCATATGTATGTAGTGGCATCTCATTGTTTTAATTTGAAATCTCTAATGACAAGTGATCTTTTTAAAACTTTGATCACTTCTGTTTAATATAAAGGATCCTAGATGAGTTCTCACAGATGTAACCATTATACTGACTTTTCAGTACAATGGGTTCTATTGAGTACAATTCAAAAACAACTCTTTCTCCCACTGTCCCCTTAGATATGCCTGTGGCCTCATTCTTTCCCCAGCTCTGGATGAAGTCTCAGGCAGGATTAATAACTTCCTGTCTAGTATTATATATTAAACTTTGAAAATTCAAATGCCATAAAATTTACCCTCTTAAAGTGTACAATTCAGTGGTTTCTAATATATTCACAAAGTTTTACAATGAATCACAACAAATTCCAGAACATTTTCATCACTTCAAAAAGAAAATCCATACCCATAGCTGTCACTATGGGTACTCTCCACTTTCTCCTCCCCCTAGTCCCTGGCAACCACTAATCAACATTCTATCTCTATGGAGTTGCCTATTCTGGATATTTGATGTAAACTGGGTCATACAATACATGGCCTTTTGTGTCTGTTATTTTTTTACTTAGCATAATGTTTTCAAATTTCATTTCATTTCATTTTATTTCTTTTGTGGCTGAACAATATTCCATCGTCTGGATATATACCATATTTTGTTTGTTCATTCATTAGTTGATGTACATTTGTGTTGTTCAGAATTCTTAGTTATTATTAATAATGCTGCTAGTAACATTCACAGACAAGTTTCTGTGTGGTTACGTTTTCAGTTCTTTTGGGTGTATACCTAGGAGCAGAATTGTTGGGTATTTGAATATTCAGGGTTGATTTCCTTTAGGATTAACTGATTTGATCTCCTTACAGTCCGAGGGACTCTCAGGAATCTTTTCCAGCACCACAGTTCAAAAGCATCGATTTCTTTGGTGCTCAGACTTCAGACTTTTTTTTAAATTGGAAGTTAATTATTTTATAATATCATGATGGTTTTTGCCATATATCAATATGAACTGGCCATAGGTAGACCACCTGACTTGCCTCTTGAGAAACCTGTATGTAGGTCAGGAAGCAACAGTTAGAACTGGACATGGAACAACAGACTGGTCCCAAATAGGAAAACGAGTACGTCAAGGCTGTATATTGTCACCCTGCCTGTTTAACTTCTATGCAGAGTATATCATGAGAAATGCTGGGCTGGAAGAAGCACAAGCTGGACTCAAGATTGCTGGGAGAAACATCAATAACCTCAGATATGCAGATGACACCACCCTTATGGCAGAAAGTGAAAAGGAACTAAAAAGCCTCTTGATGAACATGAAAGAGGAGAGTGAAAAAGTTGGCTTAAAGCTCAACATTCAGAAAATGAAGAACATGGCATCTGGTCCCATCACTTCATGGGAAATAGATGGGGAAACAGTGGAAACAGTGTCAGACTTTATTTTTTGGGGCTCCAAAATCACTGCAGATGGTGACTGCAGCCATGAAATTAAAAGATGTTTATTCCTTGGAAGAAAAGTTATGACCAACCTAGACAGCATATTGAAAAGCAGAGACATTACTTTGCCAACAAAGGTCCATCTAGTCAAGGCTATGGTTTTTCCAGTGGTCACGTATAGATGTGAGAATTGGACTGTGAAGAAAGCTGAGCACTGAAGAATTGATACTTTTAATCTGTGGTGTTGGAGAAGACTCTTGAGAGTCCCTTGGACTGCAAGGAGATCCAACCAGTCCATTTTAAAAATCAGCCCTGGGATTTCTTTGGAAGGAATGATGCTAAAGCTGAAATTCCAGTACTTTGGCCACCTCATGNTTATGACCAACCTAGACAGCATATTGAAAAGCAGAGACATTACTTTGCCAACAAAGGTCCATCTAGTCAAGGCTATGGTTTTTCCAGTGGTCACGTATAGATGTGAGAATTGGACTGTGAAGAAAGCTGAGCACTGAAGAATTGATACTTTTAATCTGTGGTGTTGGAGAAGACTCTTGAGAGTCCCTTGGACTGCAAGGAGATCCAACCAGTCCATTTTAAAAATCAGCCCTGGGATTTCTTTGGAAGGAATGATGCTAAAGCTGAAATTCCAGTACTTTGGCCACCTCATGTGAAGAGTTGACTCATTGGAAAAGACTGATGCTGGGGGGGATTGGGGACAGGAGGAGAAGGGGACGACCGAGGATGAGCTGGCTGGATGGCATCACGGACTCGATGGACGTGAGTCTGAGTGAACTCCGGGAGTTGGTAATGGACAGGGAGGCCTGGCGTGCTGCGATTCATGGGGTCGCAAAAAGTCGGACATGACTGAGTGACTGAACTGAATTGAACTGAAGCGATACGTGTGTCCCGTCCATCCACAACCCTCTTCCCACCTCCCTCACCACCCTATTCCTCTATGTTGTCCTAGAGCACCAGCTTTAGGTGCCCTGCATCATACACCAAACTTGCACTGGTCATCTGTTTTACATATGGTAACCTATGTGTTTCAATGCTGTTCTCTCAAATCATCCCATCCTCTCCTTCTCCCACTGAGGAGTGCTTTTGAGAATGTATCTGGCAACGCTTTTTTACTTTTAAGTTATTCATTTTTGGCTGTGCTGGGTCTTTGCTGCTGCGAGGGTCTTTCTCTGGTTGTGGGGAACTGGGGCTCCCCCAGCTGCAGTGCACAGGCTCCTCACTGCACTGGCTTCTCTGGTTGCAGAGCATGAGCTCTAGGGTACATGGGCTTCAGCATCTGTGACTCCCAGGCTCTAGAGCACCGGCTCAGTAGTTGTGGCGCATGGGCTTAATTGCTCCGTGGCATGTGGGATCTTCCCAGATTAGGGATCGAGCCCATGTCCCCTGCATTGGCAGGCAGATTGTTTTAACCACTGAGCCACCATGGAAGCCCTTGGCAAGGCTTCTGATGGAAGCTTCCTGCAATTTTTTTTGACCTGGGTAACGCCTTTCATATGCCTAGACTCCTATATCTCAGTTCTTAATCATGGGCATTCTGCCAATATGACAGAGACTACCAATTTTTTTCCAATATGTTTTACCCTTTTTACTCAGGATCCCCAACTAGCTGAGCACATGGAATCTTGGAATAGTATCATTTTCCAGCCTGCCTTGTAGTTGTCTGTGGCCTGTAACCATGTTCAATCCAATGCTTTGTAAACGAAAGTCATTTTGCAATTTCTAGGAATTGCCCTCAAATGCAAAAAGGCTGCTTTCTCTTCTGTTCCAGCTGTCTGTAAGGCAGAAGTAATGGATGGAGCCAGAACAGCCATGTTGGGTCCTTTGGTGCAAGCCATGTATTGCGTATAGCAAGGCAACAAGACAGAAGTGTCCTGGACCCCTGATGATTTTGGAACCACCATACTGACCCTCATTTGCTTATACTTACTTGATAGAAATTAACTTCCTTTTTGTTTAAGTGCTGCCATTGTTAATTTGTCCTCAGTTGGAGCAAAACAAATCTTACCTAATGCTTTCCTACTCTGACTCTCTCGGAGCTGCATCAGCTCTTAAAGAAATTTTTTAAATTAATTAATTAATTTTTTTTTGGTGTTCCTTGGTGGTCAGGCTTTTCTCTCACTGTGTCTAGTGGGGGTTACTCTTCATTGTGGTGCGTGGGCTTTTCATTGCAATGGGTTCTCCTGTTGCAAAGCTTGGGCTCTAGGGTGCCCAGGCTTCAGTAGCGTGGGCTCAATAGTTGCAGTTCCCGGACTCTAGAGTACGGGGTCAATAGCTGTGATGCACAGGCTTAGCTGCTCTGCAGCATGCGGGATCTTCCCCAGCCAACAACTGAACCACGTCTCCTGCTCTGGCAGGTGGATTCTTTACCGCTGAGCCAGCAGGGAAGCCCCTGCATCAGTTCTAGAAACAGTGCTCATATCTACCGTCCCTGTGACAGTTACTAAGCAGCCTTCTTCTCGTGGGTCCATTCAGCCCGTGGGAAAACTCACCATTTCCTTGTCCTTGTCATCAGTGAAAGTGCAGAGCCCTGCCCCTCTCCTCTGCTCCCTCAGCCCCATGGCCACAGTCTCTCACTTTTTGCTTTCTTGGGCATGTATCAGGCTTCAGACTGGACCTCTGTAGAGCCTCCAAACTGTCCCCTTGAAGTCCTCTCTTTGGGGTTGACAGGAGGGAGGAACCCCCCATCTCACTGGCTTTCACAGGTGAAGGGAAGGGGAAATGCCGCAACAATCCAGTACCTCTCTCCGAAGAAACCCTCTCCCTCTGGCCTCTTCCACCCCTTCCTTCTGTAGGCTAGACATGGATGATTCCTGCTGCTGATGGAATGGTTTCATAATCTGAGTACATTCTGTGGAGAGGGTCTAGCACCTTGACTTAGGAAATGGGGACACATCATTGCTCTTGCCTTTTGGGTCACAAAATACCCAATTTTAACTTCTGTTTACACCAAACATCATCTTTGATATCTTCTTTCTTGAAGCCTCTCTTCCTGCTGGCCAGGTAAGAATGATTGCAAAATGCATTCTTTCTTTACATGAATAAAGGTTTTATGGTCACAAACACCTTTGAGAAGTGTATGAATGCTGGGACTCAGCCTCACTCCTCACCACCATGAGCTGTTCCAAGGATTCTTACACTATGTTATGCTTCAGGCAGTAGTTCTCAAAAGGGGTCTACTAACTGGTTGACCTTGGTCACCTATCCAATGGTCCATGCGTGTAGCTAGTAAGTGGCAGAACTGGATTTCGAATCAAGGTCCTCTGGCCTCCTGAAGCTTTACTCTGCAGTTCCTCTTCAACTGCCCTCAGCACAGGTCACTCTACCCAAAACCAACCTCACTATTAAGATTATGCTTGAAGGGACTGGCAGGCTACAGTCCATGGGGTTGCAAAGAGTCAGACATGACTTAGCAACTGAGCATGCACGCACGTTCTTGGCGTACATGAAGGACTTTCTTGGTGGTCCAGTGGTTAAGACTCCATACTTCCAATGCAGGGGGTCATGGGTTCAATCCCTAGTCAGGAACTAAGATCCCACATGCCACAGGATGCAGTCAAAAAGAAAAAGATTATCTTCTGAAAAAGAGTGGTGTGATCATCTGGCAGCTTTCCTTTCTTAAATGACCCGAAGGGTGTAGATATTATCAGTGATGCACAACATGGACCAGTCCTTGTGTGCATGTGCACACAGCTGGATAAAACCTCAAATATCACAGATCATGGTCCTGCTCACAGTGTATCGCAGTACAGAGACAAACATGTACTGCATATTGAAAGTGGGTTTTCTTATTAGTGAAAACTGACATGAGAAACAAGATGTTTTACCCACTTGATTAACTGTTAGTTCTATCTGAGGTGGTGTGGATAGGATAAGGTATGCAGGGACTAGACATGACAAAAAGGTTAAGAGCAATATATTCTAACAAGGAGCTGCCCATAAAAGCCAACACACAGGACCAGGATTACAGAAAACAGTGTAATAATAAGCTTCTGAATCTGGACTCAGCATTGAGGGAAATAGTGAAAACTGAATAGGGCCCAAATCTCAGGACCCATATGAAATATAAGCCCAGTTCAGTTCAGTTCAGTCACTCAGTCGCGTCCGACTCTTTGCGACCCCATGAACCGCAGCATGTCAGGCCTCTCTGTCCATCACCAACTCCAGGAGCCCATCCAAACCTATGTCCATTGAGTCGGTGATGCCATCCAACCATCTCATCCTCTGTTGTCCCCTTCTCCTCCTGCCTTCAATTTTCCCCAGCAACGGGGTCTTTTCAAATGAGTCAGCTCTTTGCATCAGGTGGCCAAAGTATTGGAGTTTCAGCTTCAACATCAGTCCTTCCAATCAACACCCAGGACTGATCTCCTTTAGGATGGACTGGTTGGATCTCCTTGCAGTCCAAGAGACTCGCAAGAGTCTTCTCCAACACCACAGTTTAAAAGCATCAATTCTTCAGTGCTCAGCTTTCTTCACAGTCCAACTCTCACAGCCATACATGACCACTGGAAAAACCAAAGCCTTGACTAGATGGACCATTGTTGTCAAAGTAATGTCTCTGCTTTTTAATATGCTGTCTAGGTTGGTCATAACTTTTCTTCCAAGGAGTAAGCGTCTTTTAATTTCATGGCTGCAATCACCATCTGCAGTGATTTTGGAGCCCCCGAAAATAAAGTCAGCCACTGTTTCCACTGTTTCCCCATCTATTTCCCATGAAGTGATGGGACCAGATGCCATGATCTTCGTTTTCTGAATGTTGAACTTTAAGCCAACTTTTTCACTCTCCTCTTTCATGTTCATCAAGAGGCTTTTTAGTTCCTTTTCACTTTCTGCCATAAGGGTGGTGTCATCTGCCTATCTGAGGTTATTGATATTTCTCCCAGCAATCTTGATT